>CAEFZX010000294.1:0-52552 GCA_903066825.1 Alfaro cultratus | reverse complement strand
TTCTTCTTCTTCTTCTTCTTCTTCTTCTTCTTCTTCTTCTTCTTCTTCTTCTTCTTCTTCTTCTTCTTCTTCCTCATTTCATTGACTTTTCTCTGCCTTAGTTTCCAGAAGTGATGAACGGCTTTACTGTTGTTGGTTTTGATGTGTTAGCCTGCTTCGTGTTGTTAACACAGGTCCATCCCACCTTTAAGGGTTTCATCCTGATGTTCAGTTCAGTCTTACGGAAACTGAAACCCAGAGCAGCAGCAGTGGGTCAGATGGTGTTTCTATCAGAAGCAACTCAAACCTTGATGATAATCTTGTGTTGTGTCTGCAGCTTCCTGAGTCATGGCCTCCAGCCTTCCTCTCATCGTCCTGCTGCTCTGCTGTGTGGGCCTGGCTCACTCATACCTGAGGGTTTACAACATCAAGGCAAAAAATCTGAAGCCTGACAAGTACAGCAAACCGGACGCCTACGTGAAAGTCTACTATGGATCCAGCAATATGGGTCAAACGTCTGCTGTGCAGGGCAATCGAGATCCTTCATGGTCACAGAGCTTTAATTACTACAGTGCCAAGGTGGGTGGCGAACTGAAGGTCAAAGTTTACGACAAGGACGTTGTCTTAGATGATTATCTGGGAGGCTGCAAAACTTCGATCAAGAAGGGAACCTACGACGCCTGGTGCAATCTGAGCACAGGAGGAACCTTGTATTTGAGCTACAGCTTCAGTTGAGTGGAGTGTTGCTGTCCTGCTTCATCGTGTCTGGAAGAAATAAGTTTTACATCACTGCATATGTTTCACATCAATTATGAAAGCTAAAAGGATCAAAATATTCAAATGTCTGAGCTGAAAGCAAGAAATAAACTTATTAAACCAAAATGTATCGAGTCTGGCATCTTTTTCTTTGTTGGAGATGAAATAGAAAATATTTCCAACAGGAACATTAATGAACCTGATTCTCCTTCCAGCTCACCTGCACTAAACACCTCAGGTATGAAAACTTAACCTGCTAATAGCAGAGCTAATTAGCTTTGGTTAGCTTCAGCTAACTTTGAAAATGTTTAACTTAGTTTACTCTAAATTAGTTTTTCCAGATAAAGTTTATTTGGCCGCTTTTAAACTTTCAGTTGAATAAAGTTTTACATCTGGTTTGAAGTTTCATTATCGACTTAAGAATTCTTCAAATAGTTAGACGTTTATATCCATGCTCTTATTTTGAAGGGCATAAAGACCACACAGCAGTTCCGTTTTTCCTCTGTTTCCTGTAACACTTTAGCAGAAATTAGCATTAGCTTATGCTAAATTCTGTGTTGATGCAGCATCTTAGCGTTAGCTTCCGCTAAATGCTTTGTTGGCGTAGCGCTTTAGCATCAGTGGAACTGATCTTGACCTTGACGCCGTTAAACTGATCCAGAATCTCAGATTTTCCTTTGAGCCTCAACAGGTGAATGAACCAAACTGAAGACGGGCGTTAGGGTGAAACTTTAAGTCAGACTTTAATGCTGATTGAAACATGAAACAAAATAGATGTTAGACAACGTTAGAAATTGCACAGCGATCCGTTTACGTCGGCCTTTGACCCCCGACGCCTTCAGGGTCACGACTTCTGTGCCAGGAGCGTGCTGAGTTTGATCTTCCCGTCCATGGAGGCGGTGAGGCAGGTGCCGCAGTCGACCGCGGAGCACCAATCCACCGTCACCACCGGGGCTTTGTGTCCGCCCAGCGACAGCACCTGATCCAGCGCTGGCTCCCCATTGGTCAGCTGGAAGAGGAGGAGCAAAGAGTCAGCGACATCAGGAGTTCCTCAGGGCTCCACTCTCAGGTCTCCTTTAGTTAAAACCCACACAGCAGGTTTTAAAGGCTATTACAATAAAACTAAAACAAATAAAGCAACTTTTGTTTCACACCTGCCACTGATTCGACCCTTCAAACCTTTAGCTAGGCTACAGCTTACAAAGAGGCTACAAAGGAGCAAAAGGACTGATGATGAGGAAGATGATGAAGGGTACGCACTCGGTAGATGAGCCCTCCGGAGCTGGAACAGGTCAGGACGTGTTGGCCCTCAGAGTCGAAGGCAAACAGTCTTCCTCTGGGAACCTGAACCTGTAAGACAAGATCGTGTCCAGTGTGTGGATCTTTGGTTTAATCTGGTCGTCATGACGACGGGTTCGGTTTGGACCCTTTGTGATTAAATCAAATGAGACTCACCTGTTTGTAGCCGCTGTACCCCGACAGGACGAAGGGTCCGGTGGCGTCCTGAGGCAGAACCTGCTCCGACTGCTTCACTCCACAGCGGTGGATGTTCCACTGGATCAACTGAACACAAACACCGACTTCAGTCCAGCGGTGGAACCAGCAGAACAACGCGGCCTGCGCGCGCTCACCTTCCTGTCCTCCCCGACGCTGAAAACCGTGTTTTCGTCGTAGCTGAACTCCACGCTGTAAACTTCTCCGTCATGTGCCCTCCAGCTCATGGCGCTCTCGTAGCGCTGCATGTCTACAGGGGAGCAGACGCACCAATCAGTTCCACTCAAACATGACTACGGACTGCTGACGGAGTCATTTACAGCACCAACCAAACAGCCTGATGACGCCGTCAGCAGCTCCCGTCACCAGCAGGTTCCCGTTGTGGTTGAAGGCAGTGCAGTTGATGGCGACTGGTTCTGGTTCTAGAGAGAACTGGAGCTGGAAGACAGAGAGGATGAAACTATTAACATCCTTTTCAAAGGTTAAATGTTCTCAGAAAACATGCTGGATCTCAGTTAAAATAATGTTTTAATTCATGATGTAAACAGTCCTGTGCTAACTGCCCGATCCCTAATATGTTGCTAAGCTAGTTAGCTCCCCACCTGCTGTTTGACGGTCTTGGTGTCCCACAGCAGCAGCTGACCGGACACCGGGATGGGAAGCCGAGGAACAGAATCAACACTTCCAGAGCGGCTGAGAGCTGCAGCTGAGCAGACGAACGACGAACCGCTGGGGCTGCAGGCTAACGACAAAATACTGACAGACAAAATCCAAAGTTATCAAAATAAATTCACTCCTCTGACACAAAACACTCCAGCATCTGGATCATTTGGTATTCTATAGTTGAATTTGTGACATAATGTCAATATGTTTCAATTCTATTGACTAAAAACAAATTGAAGTGTAGCAAATATCAGCTAAAAAGTTAGCTAGCTAGCTAGCTAGTGTGTTGCTAGCCTACATTCTAAAATGGCTACTGATTTATGATTTGGTTCAGGAAATTCATGGAAAACTTATTTTGTTTGAAGCTGAATTAAGTTTTTGACAGATTCCAAAGGAAATATTAAACTCTTTAGCTCCTTCATGCTAACTGCTTAGCTAAATGCTAACTTTCTTTATCAATCTGCTTTTCTGATGTATCAATAATATAATCTGGATTATTGGTGAATAAAAGTTTAACATGAAATTTTTTCTCACTGCTTCTTAAACTTCATGTGAATAAAAACTGTTTGGTTGTAGCATTTAGCAGCTAATACGTTTGCTGGTGCTAATGTCTCTCATCCATTTGTACAGCATTTATGTTGCTGTGGCTCTGACCCATTTATACATTAATACTGCTTTACTTCAGAATTTGGCATCTAACATGTTAGCTAAAGTGTTACAGCTGTTCTTTCTCACTGAAAGCCTGGAGATTCATGTTTTAGCCGAGAAGTAGCACTGTTAGCATGTTCATGTAGACTTCAAGCTAACAGCTAGCAGTACAGTGGGTTAGGTTTACCGTGGATGAGTTTCATCGATGTTCATCTCATAGAGATTCTTCTTGGCTTCTGTGTCGTAGAGTCGCACCGTCCCAACGCCGCTGCCTAATAACAACTGACCAGACAAACATTCAGTCCCCAGGTTTAGCCGTTGTCCTGTGCTACAGTATTGATCCGTCCTGTGGGCCGGTTTTAGAGAGGATTTTTCCTCACAGTTTACCTGAGTAAAGTCTTACCAGTCTGTCTGGTTTGGTGGCCCACTCCAGGGACAGTAGAGGCGACTTGGACATGATGGTGGCTTTGGTCTGCATCATGGGGTTGAAGGACCAAACCTTCAGAGAGAGGAGAGAGTTTCTTACAGTTAGTTTGATTTTTCAGAGGTTAGAAGATGATAAAACAAAAATAAATGAACCTTTATGACACCATCTACGTCCAAACTGGCAACCCGGCGCCCAGAGCAGTCGACCCTGCAGACAGGCAACAGGTTTGAGTTCAGGCTGGAAGTCTGACGGCGTCCAGGTGTTCAGGTGTGACTCTGTACCTGCAGTGCATGATGGAGGAGTGATGCTCGCCGTACTCCTCCTGGCTCAGTTTGATGAAGGGCTGCTCCACCTGCAGGCCTCCGTCCTCCGGCGGCTCCAACGCGCTCTTCGCTGCGGTCGCATCCACGTCGTCCGCTCTGCTCTCTGCAGCCTGAGGGAAACGTAAAGCTGAGCTGAAGCTCCTCAGACTCAGAGCGTTGACCAGGTGAGGCGTACCTGAGGGGACGGCCTGGAGAAAAGCTCCTTCCTCTCCTTCTCGTGCTCCTGGATCCTCCTGTGTCGACTGTTCTGGTTCATGGCCTGAGGCTGGGAACTGGGAGCCTCGCTGGACGAAGACTGGCTGGAGGCGGCTTTGACCTCCTTAGACTGGAGCGACTCTTTACACTTTACAGCCTAAAAATAAATGATATGTTTTAATTATAAATAATGGGGGGGGAAAAATCTGTGTTTTGGTTCAACTAGAACCACGCTAACGAAATAAAAACAATAAATACATTTTGAAACCTGTGTTGAAGTTTTATCGGCTGTTAAAAATTCTTTAAATAATTAGACGTTTATATTCATGCTCTTATTTTGAAGATGCAGCAGTTCCATGTTCCCCTTTTTTCCCCAATAACTTTATTTTAAAAAAGAAACATACAGGAACAAAATAAAACACATAAACATATCAGGGCATAATAGAGCAATTATAATAAAGTCAAAATTAAATTAGTGACTCAGGGTTGTAGTCGTTCAGTTAGCACTTTACCGTTAGCTTGCACTAAATACCGTATTGGTGTCGCGCTTCAGCATTAGCTCCTGCTAAATACTGTGCTGTTATTGTGCTTTAGCTTCAACTAAATACCAAGTTAGGATTCAATGCATTAGCATTAGCTTCCATTAAATATGTTGTTGGTGTAGCGCTTTAGCATTAATGGACCAAATGTTCACGATTAGTGCTTTAGGGTTAGCACAGCTAACCTTTTAGTTAGCGCTGCCCAAAATGTACCAAAGTAATAACTGAGGTTCCAGGACAGCCGCTCATCAGGAACCAAGAATTCAGCCAAAGGTAAACTGGGCTGGACCTGCTCACTACTGCAAACATTAAGCAGGTCAAACCAAACAGTCCAGGATCTCCTGCTGTCACCTGATTGGCTGAGCAAACCTCTGCTGTCACCTGATTGGCTGATCAAACCTCTGCTGTCACCTGATTGGCTGATCAAACCTCTGCTGTCACCTGATTGGCTGATCAAACCTCTGCTGTCACCTGATTGGCTGATCAAACCTCTGCTGTCACCTGATTGGCTGGCAGCTCCTTCCTGCCCAGCGCTGCCTGGTTCGGGGACCCTGAGGTGGGCGGCGGCGCCTTCATCGGGGCCCGTTTGGCCTGAGGCAGCAGCGTGGAGAAGAAGTTCCTGGAGGGCGCGGCGGCGGCGCTGACGACTCGCTGACTCGACACCAAGTCCCTGCAACACACAAGAGTTCAACAAACACAGATGAACTGGTTCAAACCGAGTCCAAACTGAACTGATTGACACGGTAAAAGATTCACCTTATTTTACAGAAACACCTATAAATGTTTTATTTGGTCTTAATAACTTTGGATTAGGATTTCTAAATCGTATTTTTATCTTTATAGAAATGTTATTTAACACATTTTCTCTAGTAGTTAATTGGTTGGTGTATTTATTTATAGTAAAACTGATGGATTCTAATGTCCTGCAGAGACTTTAATGATAATAATAATAATAAAAAAACAAGTGGATGACGGACTGGAAGCGTTGCATTCTGGGAGCAGAAGTGGATCTTCCACGGTTCTGGACGGTTTCTGTGGTTCACTCCGAAGAATCAGACCCGTCAAAAATACAATTTATTCAGGCTTCATGTGTTTCCTGCTAAATATTACATTTTATTTCTAAGTAAGAAGAGTTTATGGAACAGGACTGAAATCGCTGCCATCCTTTGTTTTGGTCTTCAGTCGGAGATTTTCCTTTTCTTTACAGAAACTGATCGTTACTGCAAATTGATTTCTACAAATGGATCATGGACAAAGATAACAATTCATCAGGTGAATTGTTTATTTGGCAACATCATCACAGCACACAGTTTAAACTCTAACAGCAGAAATAAATAAGCATCAACAGCAAATCAGGTCAAAACACGTCACATATAAATAAATGTTTATAACACACAGAAGTGATCAGTGCATGAAGAAAATCCACCAAAAAGTGATTGAAAGTGTTTTAAATGAGGAGTTATAAAGACATGAATAAACAAACAGCATCTGAGGCACAAACATTATCTGTCGATATGCAGACATCAGTTTACCTTTAGGACACCCACCGGCTTTATTTCTCATACAAACACATTTTCAAACTGAAATGCTAATCTTTACTCAGATGGTTTCAGCTCGTTTTGATGGTTGCCATGCCAACAGTAAATGTAACAGAAAATAACAGCTGCTGCCATTTTGATGTGAATCATTTCATGTGGATGCATTCTGGCCTGTAAACATAAACTAGCGCCGCTGCACAACATGGCGGACGGTCGATGAGGCTAAATAAATGGTGCTAGCTGGAGGACAGCTAGCAATTAGCCAAAATCATAAACAGTAAGGACAAATCAAGAATTAAAAAAATGGACAATTAAAAAGGTTCTGATTGAAATAAAACCAGCTATGAGTCAGTTTTAAACCTAATGAGCTAGAATGTTCTACAGGCGCTAACGAATGCTAAAGCTATTTAGGCTAGATGACAAAAATGTTACTAAAATTAGTAATTATTACTAAGGATATAACTTCCCTTGGTAATATTAGTCATTTTAAAATATTACTAAAATAATTTTTGAGTAGCAATTAGAGCAAAAACTCAGTGCTAACATTAACACCAAAGCTTAATGCTAACAACATTAGCACAAAAGCAAAATGCTAAATGCATTGCAACCAAAACCAACAGTTGAAAACATTATGCTTGAAGTTAAAGTCAGATAACATTAGCAATGAAACAAAGTGCTAACATTAGCAATGAAGCAAAGTGCTAACATTAGCAAGGTAACACTGGCTGTGAAAACAATAGCACTGAAGCTAATTGCTAACACCAAACAAAATAAACTGTTAACATTAGAAGTAGAACTAAACTGTTGAAATCAATATAAAGCTCAGAGCTAACAACATTAGCAGCAAAGCTAAGTGCTGAAAAATATTGCGTAGGTCAAGTACCTCAGATCTAAAGAAAGCTTTAGTACTTTGTTCTTTTCCAGATCATCTCTAGCTACATGCCATGTGTGTTTTCTGGATTGTTTTAAGTTTCTTTAACAAACTTCAAAACAACCAAAATCCACCTGCAGCCCACAGTGAGTAAATGAGGTCATGTGACAGTTATACTGTATATGAGATACATTAGCATTAAAGTTAAGCAACATTAGCTCAACTGCAAAATGCCAACAAAATAATATCAACCAAAATTAGCACTGCACAAAATGCTAAAGCATTAGCAATGCCTTAGCACTAAAAGCTACCACCACTCACAAAAAGGCTCAATTCTAAACAAATACAGAATATATGACCAAAAATGAAAACAATTGTATTAAACATTAAACCTAACAAACTAATGATGAAGATGAAAACTTCTACATTAGCAAAAAACTAAATGCTACAATTAGCATTAATTAGCACTGATGGTAAAAGCTGTCAGCATTAATAACAAAACCAGACATTAAATGTAAGTATTAAACTTAAATAATTAAATCAATAGAACTGAGTCTTAATGCTGAGAATGTATTTTAAATGTTAAAGAATTAGAACTGAAGTTAAATCCTGAGAACATTAGCATTAAAGGCAGCACTGATGATGAAGCTAAAACTATTAGCACTGAAGCTAACAGCCACTAAACCAAAAACCCAACACTGAAACAAAATGCTAAAAACATTAGCATTGAAGCTAAAAATGACCAATATTAGCAACAAAGCAACAGCAAAAACTAACTTAACTTAATATCAGACAATACAACTGGTAGATGTAACATGTAAAAGCAGTAACATCTATAAATGTCAGATATGTAGCCATGGCAACCACTTTGGGTCAGTAAAATCTGACCTGTTGGCCGTTTCTCAGCTCTTGGAACAAAATATCACTAAATGTCTTGAATTCTGAGTAAAAACAGGCAGAAAGGCACAAATCAAAGCTTCGGTCAGTCATCAGTAAAGAGAGATGTTAGAGGCTCACAGCTCAGTGTCTCCCAGCCGGTCCATGTTCTGGACGTACGGCGGCAGCTTGTGCTGCACCGCCTCGTCTCCGTCCTTCTGGTCCCGGCTCTCAGTCTGCAGGGCGAACAGCTGCAGAAACACACAAAAACCTGTCAGAGTAATAAAACACATCGTCATTCTGCAAACATCAGCATCAGCTAGAGACAAAACTGCTGATAAAAGAGTAAAGGACTGAGGCTGCTGAGGCCTAGTCAAAGTCCAGCCCTGACTGAAATGCTGCTCAGAAACCTCAATGAACTGAAGCAGCGCTGGGAATGAAAGCAGATCAAACTGATCAACCTGATCACTGGATCAGAAACACTTCCTCTTCTCACCACTTGGCGGAGCTGTTCGTTCTCCTCAGCCAGACTCGTCATCTTCTGGACCTCGGAGTCGAAGCTCAGCAGAACCGGCTGAGGTGGAGCTCAGTTAAGGAACCAAAAGATTCACCTGCAAAATGTGATTCAGTTATAAATAAAGCAACATGTTGGTTCGGCTGCTGCTGGGCGACGCCTCAAAAATAAAATCTACAATTATTCTCATAACAAATCTCATTTCTTTCTAAGAAATGACAGAAAATGTTTTTTAAAAAGCGGCTTTTATTCCAGTTATTCATTCTGTGAGTTGCACGATGGGCCAGGCTATGAAACTATTGTTTAATTACAAGAATAAAGTTGTAATATTAGCAGATTAAAGATTTTTTTTGTTTCTTTCTTTACAAGAAAGAAACTGTTTTAAAAAGAAAAAGATTGAATAATTAATATTTTGATTTTGTGTTGGAGTTTTCATATAATTACAACTTCATTCTTCTATAATTCACCTTTATTCTTGTAACACTATGATTAAATTTTTGAAAAAAATGTCGCAATAACCAATAACTTTCATTCTGATGATTTTGATTACAGAAACACTCTGATCCATTTGATTTATGGTTTCTGTTGCATGTGGTTTTTATACGGTTATCAATATGTTGATCATTTCTGGAACAATTTATCGTCCAGCAGAAATGATTATTGTGAATTCAGATCCAAAATAGATAAAAGTGGCTTGTAAAACAAGATGGGAGCTTTGACTTTAGACTATTGGGAAAAAAAGCTGATTTTCAAAAGATGTAATGTTTCAGTTGACTGAGAACAAATTCTCATTTTCACATCGACCGAAAACATTGAAACAAAAGATAAAAATTAGATGAAATGTGTCAGATTGATTTATCGCCTCGATCAGCTGCGGCTTCCTGTGAAGGATATGCATGCACTGGAACAGAACCGACAGGAAGTTGTGCAGCGACACCAGGAAGGTGTCGGCCCATTGGCGGGAGAAGTACGGCCCGAAGGCCGGGTTCTGCTCCGGGGTCGGGATGAAGGGCAGGATGAACCAGTCGCGCCACTCGGCCTGACCCTGCAGCTCCAACGCCTGCTTCTGGAAGAACTCCTGTGTCTTCTCCAGGTTTCCTTTCTGCACGGGTCAGAAACGAGTCAGAAACGAGTTGGAAACGGGTCAGAAACGAGTCAAAAACAAGTCAGAAACGGGTCAGAAACGAGTCAGAAACGAGTCAGAAACGAGTCCGAAACGGGTCAGAAACGAGTCAGAAACGAGTCAGAAACGGGTCAGAAACGAGTCAGAAACAAGTCAGAAACGGGTCAGAAACGGGTCAGAAACGAGTCAGAAACGAGTCCGAAACGAGTCAGAAACGAGTCAGAAACGGGTCAGAAACGAGTCAGAAACGAGTCAAAAACAAGTCAGAAATGGGTCAAAAACGGGTCAAAAACAAGTCAGAAACGGGTCAGAAACGAGTCAGAAACGAGTCAGAAACGAGTCCGAAACGAGTCAGAAACGAGTCAGAAACGGGTCAGAAACGAGTCAGAAACGAGTTGGAAACGAGTCAGAAACGAGTCAGAAACGAGTCCGAAACGAGTCCGAAACGAGTCAGAAACGAGTCAGAAACGGGTCAGAAACGGGTCAGAAACGAGTCAGAAACGAGTTGGAAACGGGTCAGAAACGAGTCAGAAACGGGTCAGAAACGAGTCAGAAACGGGTCAGAAATGGGTCAAAAACGGGTCAGAAACGGGTCAAAAACAAGTCAGAAATGGGTCAAAAACGGGTCAAAAACAAGTCAGAAACGGGTCACACAAAGAATCAGAAAAAGGTCCCAATGTTTTCATATTAATTGTCAACAAGGAAATGACATTTCACAGGTTTCAATTTTGAGGAAGTAGCTGAGCTATGCTAGCTTGACTATGAAACGTTAGCATGTAGATGTGCTGCAGGTCGGTGTGTTTCAGTTCAGCTAACACTAACATAAGGCGACCAACACACTGACAGATGTTTATCATAGACTGTCACTTATCAATAATCGCAAAATAAACATAAACCCTGAGAACTAAAAGAACGTGAAACTGTGACGGACTGAAGGTTCTGTTTTGGTGATTTATGTGAAGAATGTTTTTGTGTTTTTGGTTCACGTTCAGGTTTATCAGGAACACTCCTGCGTAGTGGAGCTGTCAGTCAGTTGCCATGGCAACAGGTCTGCGCATACAGTAAAGTCGACACAAAGCGTTATTTTAAGTTGCTTTTCACGTTTTCTGCCTTATTTCCGTCAGGCAGCTGGTTCTGGATCAGGTACCAGACCTGGACGGTGTTGATGACGTAGTAGCGGTACAAGCTGGTTCTCAGCTTGTTGACGGTGGACCGGTACACGTCCTCCAGTCGGCAGAACAGGCGCCGGTCCAGATACATCCAGTACTCCTTCAGCCCGGCCAGGTCGAAGCTCTGCACCAGCTGCTGCAGCTGCTCGATGATCCGGTCCACCTGGGGGACAGAGGAACCGTCAGACCGGGTCAGACCGGGTCAGACCGGGTCAGACCGGGTCAGACCGGGTCAGACCGGGTCAGACCGGGTCAGACCGGGTCAGGGCTCAGGTCCAGTCCAGTCCGGTCCGGTCCAACGCACCCGGAAGCCTTTCTCCTTGTCCGCCTTGATGTCGCTGTCCAGCTGCTTCAGCGTGCTGGTGAAGCCTCGGTACAGCAGATACTCCCGGACGTGTTTGTCCGTCCGTTCCACCGCAGAACCCATCCGACCAAACAGGAAGTGACCAAACCGGAAGTGACCAAACCGGAAGTGACCGAACAGGAAGTGACCAAACAGGAAGTGACGCTCCGCTTGAGTGGAAACATCAACAACAGAAACAACAGTCAAATCATCAACTAAACACATCTGTTAGGTTTAGTTCTTTCTTTCAAGCAGAAACATCCTGGGAATCGTTTAAGCTGGAGGCCTGTCATGTTTCTGGACGATAAATCGTTATCACGATAAACGATAAATATTGTTGTTTTGAGACCATTTTAAACATTATAATGCAAGAACACAGAGATGAATAAACTTTAAATTCTGATAACTGGAAGACATTTTAAATATATAAAATAAACAAAACAACAGAAACAACAAATAAAATGAATTATGAGTCTCTGCAAACAAAATTATCCTTCAATAAAAGAAGCTAGTTGACACTGAAGACTTTTATTATCCAGTTTTTGGTAGAAACAGAGAAACGACAAATCATGTAAAAGGAAATTATTGAGCTCATTTTAATTTATCAAGCGATTTATTGATTTATTGATTATTGCAACAAGCCTTAGAGGTCCTATAAAGCATTGCAATTCCTAGTCCTGGAAATTCTGAATCAATTCAGAAATTGATTTTAAAATACAAATTAAAGGTCTTTGCTGCTTCTATTTCTACATTGCATTACGAGTTCACCGATCACCGTATGCATTTTCATCATTTTTAGATGTCTTCTTATTTAAGAAAAAGCTGAATACTTAAGCTAACCTAACACTACTACAGAATTTTATGATCAAATCTATTTTTGAATATAAATTGATTAAATTTGATTCAGTAAATGTTCTAATTGTTTACACTCAGAATCTCTCAACCGTTTCAATAGAAAAATGTTTTCTGATTTAAAAATGTTCCATCTCCCTCATCATAACACTACCTCCACCTTGTTTTATCATCTTAAAAAATGATATTTCTCAGTTTTCTTTTAACTTTTTATCTCACTTTCAAGGGAATAAAACGTTTCTATCTAAATAAAGCCGCCAGTGGAAACCGTTTCAACCCTTCAGGCAGATAAACGGTTCCGACACTTCAACCTGATCCAGGTTGTGTTGACAACAACAGGCAGATTAAAGACGCAGCTAGCTTAATGAACCTCGGTTAGCCGGTTCTGGAGGTTCTGTAACGGTTCCAGAACCATCTTTAACCCAAACGGAATTTAAAAACTTTAAATTAAGCGTTTGTCCAGATCGACATAAACAGATGAGTATTAATATTTCCTCCCTTAACAGTTAAAGGCACGAATTTCTGTTTGTTGTGGACCGGAAACCGTCGTTAAAGCACACACCGAACCGGAACCAGAACCGGTAAATGTTCTGTTTTTAGCAGCTAAACCTCCGGAGAGCCGTAAAATGTTAAACTCATATTTAACAATTAATAAAAACCAAAATATTATATTTACAACAGAGGGACGCGCTTCCTGCTGATTCCTTCCGGCTGACAGTCATGTGAGGAAGTCACGTGACCAGAGTCAGGCGGAAACAGCGCCGTCTGCCGGCCAGTCAGTGAAACGATCCAAATTATTAGAACAGGCTTTAATTTCCTTTTATTTGGTCTTACTTTGGGCTAATTGTATGAATTTATGAAATTCTAGAAGCAAAATAAATACATCTAAAAATAGTTTATTGTAGCAACACAATTAACTCATAAATAAAGTAACAATAAAATTAAAATAACCGCAATACAAGGTAGATACAGTTGAGGAATAGTTTTATAAAAACAGAAATAACAGGTTTTTATTTTTTAAATTAATTTATCAAACTTTAGAAGAGGAGAAAAATAGTCTGTATCCTAAACACATACTAATCAAAAACCATGAATAAACTAAAAAATATATACTGCTCAAAAAAATACAGGGAACACTTAAACACCACAATGTAACTCCAAGTAAACCAAACTTCTGTGAAATCATTGGTTAATAAATTTGATTTCCATTGATGATTTTTGTGTGATTTTGTTTTGTCAGCACATTCAACTTTGTACAGAACAAAGTATTCAATGAGAATATTTCATTCATTCAGATCTAGGATGTGTTATTTGAGTGTTCCCTTTATTGTTTTGAGCAGTGTATATGTATTTTATTTGTAGAACATTTAAAAAGTAATATAATTTATACTTTATATATATATATATGTACATATATATATATATTTATGTGTTTTTTCTTATTTTAATTGTCTTACTGTGGCCAGAATCCCTCATTCTGTGTTTTGTTTTGGAATTTCAGTATAAATCCAGGATTAAAACACTTTTCGTCTCTTTCTTCGGACTTCCTGAACATCACAACATGTTTTCCAAGCAGAACTCACCTGAAGTTGCACCAGCCTGGTTCCGACCCAGAAACTTGAAACAATGCTGAACAAGTGGTCGTCATGGTAACAGAATAAACAATTAACTGCGTTAATATGAAAAAAATTGACTTCACAAATTTGGATTAAAGTCAAATTATTACTATTTATTAATATTTAATAATCATAAATGAAACACTTCTTAATCGGATTCTTAAAATAATGTGTGATTAATTCTTGTTTAAATGTAAAATTCTTAATATATTAAGATGTAAATAATAAATATAAAGACACAGGCTAAGAAAAAAATAAAAGATTTAGCATGAGATGTAAACAAGCATATATACATTTAAAGAGAAGGTATTGTTTCTATTTAGAAACCTGTTTCTGAACAGAAACATATTTAGACTAAAGAGTTTATCAGACTTTAATGGAAGATCAAAGTTTTCAGTTAAATCACTATAAAGTTCATCATTAACTGATCATTTAATTCCCTTTGGGATAAATAAAGTGGTTTTGATACAAAAAATGTAATTTGAAATGTGAGTTTAAAATTGTGCTGTTTCTTTAAATCTCAACGCGCCGATGCGTTGCCACGGTAACGGAGTAAACAATAATGACTTCCGAAGGTGAGCTGTTGCCATAGCGACGCGTAAACAAGAAGGAGAAGGACAGAAGATGTCAGCGAACAAAAGAGACAAAGTGGAGGAGATTGATGACTCCTCCAGGGAGGAGGCTGAGGATGAGGATGAGGATGAGGAGGAGGAGGATGAGGCTGAGGATGAGGAGGAGGAGGAAGAGGAAGAGGAGGAAGAGGAAGAGTCCTCTTCTTCACCCCGGGCGAACCCAGAAGACCCGCTGGTCCAGAACATCCCGGAGTCGGTGGACGACTTCCTGCGGAACTTCCTCCGCAGGCTGGGCCTGACCCGGACCGTGAGCCGCTTCGAGCTGGAGTGGCACGGCCAGGCCCGCGGCGGCGGCGGCGGCGGCATCTTCGTCCCGGACGCGCTGACCCACCGCCAGGCGCTGCTGGAGCAGCTGGCGGCCGTCCGCGGCGACGCCGAGCGGCTCCGGAAGCAGGTGCTGGACGCGGCGCAGACCCTGCTGCGCATGCAGCGGGAGAGCGACTACCACCGGCAGCAGCACCGGCGGCTCTCCGAGCAGAAGCTCGTCCTGATCGGGAACTTCAAGCGGCTGCAGGAGCAGCTGAAGGACTCCGAGGCGGCGCTGCAGCGGCTGCAGGACAAACACGAAGCGGCTCTGCGGACCAAGACGCTCCTCGGGCTGCAGAAAACGCGAGCCCAGAGGCTTCCGGAACCGGAACCGGAGCCAGAGAAACCCAGCAGGAAGCCTCCACCCAGCAGCCCGAGCGGAGCCCCTGAGCCCTGCGGGCCGCCCGGTCCGGAGGCTCCGGAGAAGAGCAGCTTCCAGCTGTTCTGCTCCTTCCGGGCGCACCAGCTGCCCATCAGCGGCATCGCGCCGCACCCCGGCAGGCCGCTGCTGGCCTCGGCCAGCGACGACCGCACCTGGAGGCTGTGGGACCTGCCGCGCAGCGGGGAGAAGGTAGGCCGGGTTCCGGGGCCGCACGGCCGGTACCAGCCGGGGAAAACCTGCTTATATTCCGCTAATGTGGGAAAAACATCTGTCTCCATTAATGTCAAAAAATTTAATTTCTTGTTGACATTGTAATTACTGTTACAAAATATTAGAATTAACATTGAAATTAAGAAAAACAATTGGCTTAAGCCAATAAAAACAAACTACCTTTTTGCGCCATGATGACGTGGATTTTCGGTCTATGAAAACAACCGGATGTTACTACTAGCGAAAACAACAAAGAAGAGAAAACAGGAAGCAGAAGAAGGATGATGGTTTGTTTTTTTGCACCAGAGCTTTCTCAGCGTCACATCTGTTACCCTGAAGGTTTTATTTATGTTTTATAAAAAACATTGGTGGGCCGGATTTGGCCCCGGGCCTTGTGTTTGACACCCAAGCTGTGGCGGTGATGCTGTGAATGTTGACGTCAGGTTGCCCGGATGCTGCTGATAGGGGAGGGCCACTCTGATTGGCTGTCAGGCTGCAGCTTCCACCCTGAAGGATCCAGACTGGCGACAACCAGCGGAGACAAGACGGTGAGTTTCTGTCTGAAAACCACAGATTTAAATCAAACTATAAACACTTTGGATCAGGCTTGATTATTTATTTAAATTGGTGACATGAGCAACTCCGTAAGAAGACCCAGCTCTTATTTTGATAGCTCACTTCCTGTTACTGTCAAGGGAATTAGCATATTAGCTAAACATTCAGTTCGGTGCTAATGTCCATGTTGTTATCTAAATATGTAGCTTAAATTTAAACACTTAACTTACTTAGTTTGATAACTAAATATTTAGTTTGAATCTCTCCCACATCCTTCAACAGATTTGTTTGTTTTTAGTTGAGTTTAATGGATTTCCCAGATCTGTGAAGGGAAAAAATTTTGGCATGAAACATTTCCTTCCTGTTTCCTGGTTTCCTGTCTCCTGGTTTCCTGTCTCCTGGTTTCCTGTCTCCTGGTTTCCTGTCTCCTGGTTTCCTGTCTCCTGGTTTCCTGTCTCCTGGTTTCCTGTCTCCTGGTTTCCTGTCTCCTGGTTTCCTGTCTCCTGACTGCAGGTTCTGGTTTGTGCTGCAGGTCCGACTCTGGGATTTCTCGGCGGGCCGCTGTGTGCTGTTGCTGGCCGGTCACAGCCAGCCCACCTGGGGCAGCTCCTTCCACTCTGGCGGCCATGTTCTGGCGTCCTGCTCCGCCGACGGGACGGCCCGGCTGTGGGACGCCAGCCGCGGCTGCTGCAGGCTGATCCTGCGGCGCCACAGCGCCTCGGTGAACAGCGTGTCCTTCCTGCCGTGCTCCGACCTGCTGCTCACCTCCTCCGCCGATAAGACTGTGATGGTTTGGGACGGCCGGCTGGGCGTGAGCACCACCACGTTCCGCGGACACCGCCACCCCTGCAACCACGCCGCCTTCAACCCCGCCACGAACGGCGTGGCGTCCTGCGACTCCAGGGGCGCCGTCCATCTGTGGGACACCCGGAAGCCGACAGCGCCGAAGGGCGTCGTGGACGCCGGGCCGCACGCCGCCAACCAGCTGGCCTTCAACCAATCAGGAAAGCTGCTGGCAGTTGCTAGCGGCGACTGTTTGGTACGGCTGGTGGAGGCGGAGTCGTGCGGCGTGACGACCCTGACGGGACACAGGAGGAGCGTCCAGAGCGTGACCTTTGACCTCCAGGGTGGGACTCTGATGTCAGCTGGCAGCGACGGGCTGATCAACGTCTGGCTCTGATGTTTGGACCCGTCAGAACCAACTACCAGAGAATAAACTTTATGCAGCACTGGAGCACTTCCTGCTGCCGGAGGAAACAGGAAGTTAACGCTGAGTTCCTCTAATAAAGATTCAGATCTACTGAAACGTTTTTATTTGAGTCCGAGGTTCAGAACGTCAGCAGAACCGGGCCGGCCCATCTGCTTCAGGACGAGTCCTGCTGGGAGGAGGAGGAGTCCGTCCGTCTTCCTCTCTGACCCGGATCCTCCACCAGCATCTTCAGGCGGTTCAGGTACAGCCCGACTCTGAAAACAGGAAGTGACATCCAGGAAGTGACAACCAGGAAGTTCACCTTGATGGATCACAGCAATTTATTAGAAATGAAACTGGATTAAGTGCAATTACAGAAACAATAACTCAGGTGTTTTATTTTATACTAAAACAAATTAAAATAATCCCACATCATGATTCTGCCACCACCTTGCATCACAGTTAGTAATCAGAGCTGCATTAAAGCTGATGAACGCAAAGATTTTGTGACAATCTAAAGTAAGTTTGTCTGCAGAACTCAGGTGCTTGTTTTGGATTTTAATTCCCACAGCATGATGCTGCCGCCACCGTGCCGCACTGTAGAGACAGGCTCCATTTCCCCTCATATTAACCAACGTTCCTTTTGTCCTGTGGCTCTTTGGTTCCTAATTTGACTAAAAACGTAAAGAAGCAACACATTTTGCTAAATTTATGAAGAATGACACATACAGATTTTACAACTTTTTGTATTTTTTATGGAATAATTCCAACACTGTAAACACAACAAAGTATCAGAAAACTTTTCTGTTTGGATTTGAGTTAAACGGTTTAAAGTCTGACCTCTGTAGCGATGGACTTTCTGGGAAACTCTGCAGCTCTGGATAAACATCGGCTTCCTGCAACACAGATCAGCTCCTGTTTTACCACAACTCGACCAGCAGGGGGCGACAAATCACAGAAATACCTGGAACCCAACTGGATACATGTTAAAAAAAAGAGGCCGGGTTTAACCAGAACTCTGGAGCAAATGTATGGAGGACCAATCCTGGCAAAACTGACGTAATAAATAAATGGCAGGATGAAGCGATTCAACTGTCAAATAAGAATTTTCACAATTTATTTGATTATACAGAGTGAGATATGATATATGAATATCTATCATTTTCAGCAGTATCAATAAACATACAGATAATGTTTCATATTATCTGTATTATTTATACAATTGTATTGTCTGAGTTACTTTTTTCCTAATTTTTCCATATTGTGAATATATTTAATAAAAATCTTTTATTTTCCTATTTTATTTCATAACATTTTTCATGTTTTCCATATTTTGTATTTAAATTTCTTTTATCAATGTATCATAGAAAACAAAAAAGTAAAAATACTGAGATAAAATGTGAGTAAAAGTAAAAAATCATGTGTAAATAAGTGCAAAATAAGTACAAAATAAATACAAAACGTAAAAATTCAATGGTGACGCCTGGGAATCCTTCAGAGCGGAGTGTCAAAAGGTCAGAGACTCTGTGCTTCCACACACCAGAGTTCAATAATTGGGTCATTAGGAGGATTCTGTAGAACTCAGATAAAACAGGTTCTGCTGAAGCTCCACCTGTTTCTCCGGCGTCTTCTGTCCGTCGGCGTCGGGCCGCTGCCTCTGAAGCTCCGCCTCCACGGCCTGGAGCCGGAACAGCATCTGCTTCATGGCCTCCACCGGGCCGGGCTGCGTACAGGTGTCGTTTCCATGGTAACCACTGCTCAAAACCTGAGAGCGTGAATTCAGTGATTCAATTATATTTTTAAGAGCGATTGTGAGAATTATTAGCAAATAAAGTGAAGATAAAGACTCTAAAGATCAAATATTTTGTGTTTATTCAACTGATTTAGCATCTTAGCTTCTTATAAACCCACCAGTGTTATAATTATCATAACCGTGGAGCATTAAGGGCGACCAGTAATGCCCATCAGGATGAGTTACCTCTTCATCCAGCAGAGTCTGATCCGACTCCAGCTCTGTGGTTCGGGAGGTTCTGCAGGTTTATCACAAGTTTGAGTCACTGAGGGAAATCTGAACGGGCCAATCATGTCAGGAAATGGGTCTTACAGAGTGGCGGAGGGACAGCGAAGAGGCGAGGAGAGCAGCAGGTCCTCGGTGCCGACAGGACTCACTGAAAAACACAAACCAGCTCAGCGGCTAAAAAAAAGCTAGCTGCGCTAACCCCAAACAGTGTCACTAAAATGCTATGTCAATATGGCATTTAGCCGGAGCTAATACTAATTCGCAATATAAACATGGTGTTTATCAGCGGCTAAAGAAGTTAAACTGATATATCAACATGGAATTTAGTGGAACATAAAGTTAAAAGGCTAAATTTTGATTCCCACCACTTGTCATTGCTACATGTGCTAAAGCTGAGTCAGTCGCCCTCTACTGGTTCAAATCTGTCATTTCACTCCAACAAAACTGTTATTAGAGCTTTTGAATTTATTCAGAAAAAATAATGTAGAGGAAGCTAAATGCGCTAAACGTTTTCAAAGTTAGCAAAAGTGCTAAATTAGCACATTAGCAGAAGCGTGCCCACATCAAGGTTTCTGAAGCTGCAAGACTGAGTTTAGCAGGAGGTCAGAGGTCAAGGTCCGACTTGAACTGAGTGTTTGTTGGATGTGTTTAACAAAAACTAAAGAATTTCTTTATTGTTTCTCTGTAATTCACTTCAGAAGGATTGTTTTCAACTTCATGTCTTACTGAGTGTGATGTCATGAGTCCCTGGACTCACCTTTCCCTCCAGAACCTCCTGCTCCTCCAGAACCCTCTGCTCCTCCAGAACCCTCTGCTCCTGCAGAACCCTCTGCTCCTGCAGAACCCTCTGCTCCTGCAGAACCCTCTGCTCCTGCAGAACCTCCTGCGCCTCCAGAACTCAGGGCGTCCAGAACCTGATCGGCCTTCTGGATCAGAGACTCGATCCTGTTGTCTGGACGGGTTCAGCATCATGTTAGCCTCAGTGGGTTTGCTGCTGACTGGATCCTGCTGTGTTCGTACCTCTGAACGGCGCCGCCAGGCTGCCGGATCCGTTCCCCTCGGCGGTGAGGGCAGAGATGTGTTCGGCCAGCTGCAGCCGCAGCTCTCTGAGCGTCTGCTCACCTTCAGCCTGAACCACACGTTGAAAACGAGACGAGAGCAGAAAACAGAAACACGTTTTCATCCTCCATGATCCTCAGGATGAACCGATCCCATATCAATACCTGCATCGGTCCCGATATTGAAAGACCATCTAGATCTGGTATTGTGACAATGTTCTTTATTTCATATTATTGGTATTTGAGTAATTTTAATAACAACTGAAGGAAACTTTGATTATTCTGTAAAATGAAACCATGAGCCTAGAAAACACGACGCTGCCCCTTTAAGGATCGGATCAGTATCGGCAGATAATAAACCTCAGATTTTGTGTCAGGTGGTTAAAAAAGCGGATCAGTGCATCCCTACATGAGATTAAAGGTAAAGAAGCTGAACTCTGACCTTTGACCTCCCACTCAGCTGTGCTGGCGCCGCCTTCAGCTCTCCGTCCGTCTCCAGGTCCAACACCCAGGACGGAGCTCTCCCTCTGGCCGCTCCAGGCAGAGTGTCGCCTGGGAAACAACAGACATCCAGCTGCGGTCAGACCAGACCAAGCGAGCGCAGAGACAGGAAGTGACCTGCGGCGTACCGCGCTCCTCCCTGGGCGGCGGCGGCTCGGCGGCGCGGCGGACCCAGCTGGGGTAGGTCAGGTCCGGCAGGCTGCTGACCTCAGAGCAGCCCAGGACCGACTTGTTGCTGGTCAGCCAGCGAGGAAGGTGCAGATCTGCAGCTCTGTGTGCAGACTGAGGAGGCCGAGGTTAAAGGACCAGAGGGAGGTTCAGGTACTACAACAAGTTAGTAAACCAAACCACCTACAGCAGGAATGTCAGCAGACTGGCTCAGTCTGTCCGTCTGCAGGTTCCCTCTCCACCTGGAAACATTAAGATGATTCAGTCCATCGGACCAAAATAAACCCTGCAGAGCAAAGATCTCCAACTGGACTCAGCAGCAGATAAACTGTTTACTCAGAATTCAATACAAACAACACACCGACTCTTTACTCCATGTTTTCATTTTTAATATAAATGGGAATAAAAAAGTGATTCCTGAATAATGACTCTCTTTATGAATAAACTGCAGAATTTTTAAATAATAAACTGACTTTTCATTTCTAGCTGGAATACATTATTCAAGCTTTCTTTTATTAACTTGGATTCATGCTAATGCGCCTTTGGAGACACCATTTTGGATTTTTTATAAAAATGAAGCAGGAATGCAGCGATATGAAAGGTTGGCCCGATAGCGATAACCGATGTTAATATTGACATTTTGGCTGATAATTTATATTTACTGACATTTTGTTCTACCGTTTTGACACCTTTTGGTAAAAAACAACCAGAATCAGACGGAATTAAGATGGGTATAATTATCGGTTTTTGATTTCGGCCCAGTTTGATTTATGGAGCCGATAAAGAACGGACTGATATCCAGAGATACCAATGTCAGGGCCGGTTTATCGTGCATCATAATTTAAACCTCAGCTTTAGTTGATTCATGTTGTGAAGATTTATAGTTTTTCTGTCACCAGTTCTGCAGAATCCAAACAGACTCCACCAACCTGGAGGTCCTCGTAGGAAAACGGCTCTGTTTCTGGTTCTGGTACCGGTCTGGAGGCCGTGGGCCCAGATGAAGGTGTTGGTGAGCAACATGGCTGCTGCAGGACGGTACCGGTTCAGAGCCCCGGGACCGGGACAGAACGCCTGACGTCAGAGAGACAGACACAGACGGCTCCTTTAACGTTTAGCGTAACGTTTATTGCAAACTGAAGACAAACGTCCAGCACGACTTCTGAAACATGGACCGGTATGAGTCCTGGTGGTGCGTTCAAGGACCTTGAATGAAGGCAGACGTGCGAGTGACGGGCATCGAGCCGTCACAGGGGATGGACAGCAGCTCCTCTGTCGTCATGGAGACGCGGTCGCGGTTCAGGCGATGGTGGAGGGAGCTGACGGGGAGGCTGAGGAAGTCCAGCTCCCAATCGGTCAGACGCTCCCGGAGGACTGCAGGCCACAACCAGATCAGCCAATCAGAATGCAGGAAGCTCAGGTTATACACAGATCAGCCAATTAGATCACTGCAAACTCAAGTTACCGTGAATATTTATGCAATCCTTTATTTCATGGTTTAGATTTTAAGTTAGTTTGCTTTATCGTGAAATTAAAGAGTTTTTATGCCAAAAAAGCCACAATTTTTTACCCCTGACTCATAAAAGATCCCTCAACGGTAGATGAGTACGTATTTTTATTATGTTTCTATGACGCACCGTCTCTGTTTCTGGCCGTCCTGTGATTGGCCGACTGGCTGCGTGGCAGAACCAGCGACGCTGTCAGCGACCTGCACTGCTGGCAGCTGCGGTCAAAGTCTGCGATGTAGGCGTCCAGCGCCGCCGACGCCGAATCAAAGTCCTGCAGGTGGAAAAAAACCCAGACCTCAGTGTCACCCGGCAACACGAGCCTCACGGCCTCGCTGCTCTTCATCATCATCATCACCTGGTCTCTGAACCTGAAGGTGGCGCTGCGGCCCGGAGGCTGCAAGCCGCTGCGCAGGTGGCCAGAGCGCGACAGCAGAGACGTCACCGTCGAATCCGGGGACAGACAGTCGCTCCCCAGGCTGCTGGACTCCATCCTTTATTTACACAGAAATAAACCCAGATCAGGTTCTGACAGATTTTTACCAAATGCCCGGGGCAGAGCACTCAAACACTGTACTCTAGTAAGAGTCGTTTAACATACTTTTACTCAAGTAAAAAGTAATCATTCATAAAAATAATTAAGGAATAAACAAGTATTTGGTAAAAAAAAAAAAAAGAAAGATGCTGCTGAAGTAACTGATCAGAATATAAGATTTAATATTTTAAAATGATTTAATCAGACACATTTTATGTAATTTTTAATTTATTTTTATCTTTTTGATGATTATAGATATGTGTATCTGTTTTGGTTTTTGCTATGCGTTTTTTTAGTGAGTTTGTTCATAACATAAATTCTACTTATGAGTTTATACATAAGTATTTATTAATAAATAATATTTACACATAAATGTTGTTTACATTATATTATCAGTTGTAGAATAAATAATATAAATGATACAAATAAATGTTAATATAAATAATATATTATACTATTTAATATTATTTATCATACAAATAATATAAATACATAATAATAATTATTAGTTAGAAGAGAAACTTTTCCAAATCTATTTTTTTTTCCTATATAAAATTGATTAACCTAATGCTTACGGTAGGTTGTGTATTTATACGTTAGAACAGGGTTAAGTATTTGCAGTTATTATGTACATTGTTTAATATTTCTTGATTTCTTCTTCGTCTCCAAATGTTAAGAAGAAAATAACAGAACTGCAAAGCTGGTGTAGAAACAAGAGGTCTCACTTCAATATAAACTGCAGCTCTGTATTTTTGGTTAAAACACGTTTGTTCTTCATTCAGTGAAGTTACTCACAGTGGGCAGAGAATCCAGAAATATTACTAAAGTAAAAGTAAAACGTATAGTGTAGAATAACTACTCCCAAAAGTATCTGTTGCTTTTTTAAGTTAGTAAAGTAAATGTAGCTGGTTTCTACTCATCTCTGAATTTATCCCTGTAGAATCCAAGTAAAAGGGAATGTTTGCCATCTCTTATTTTATACCCAGCGCCAACGGTGCTAAAATAACTTTTAGTTACTAGATAGCAAAAAAGAAAAGATCCCCGTTTAAAGGTTAAACCTCAGCTCTAACAGAAGTTGAGTTAACGGGGAGTTTTACTGGAGAATCAGAATAAAGATGGCGGACTGAATCTCAGAAGTTTTCTCACCTAAACTCCGCCGAGCTGCGCTGCGAAGAGAACCGGAAGCTGCAAACATGGACGAAAATAACCGAAAAACATTTTATGGTCGGAAATGTGTTTTATCCATGTCCAACCGGGGGTTAACGGTTAATGGAGGAGGAGGACTCCCTGGTTACGGTCTAATAGCTGCTCAGAAGTCAGTTTGAACTGACAGGTTGCTAACAGGAAGTAGTCATCAGTTAAACGGAAGTACAGCTGTGTTGAACTGTTGACGTCGGTCTAAAAACGTAAACACCAAATAGTGTTTGCTGTGAACCAGATATATTTCATATATAGTTCATACATAAACCGCTTTTTTCACCCCGATTATTATTATTATTATTATTATTATTATTATTACTATTATTATTATTATTATTATTATTATTATTATTATTATTATTATTATTATTATTATTTAGTTTGGATTTAATAAATATAGGCTTTTTTCTCCTTTTTGAACTGGAGTGCAAAAGGGTTGCTTAAGTTTTTTGCTTCCTGTGTTTTCTCCTGATATTTGAATTTTTTCCATGTTCGAAATAAAATTGTTATGTTTTATATTTAGTTTGTTTTGGTTTTATAAACCTGCGAGCCTCATAAATAAGTCGTTTCAGTTTAAGACACCCCTCTCCCCTGCACCTGTGGTTCAGTCCAACCCCCCTCCTCTAACCCAGTGGTTCAGTCCAACCCCCCTCCTCTAACCCAGTGGTTCAATCCAACCCCCTCCTGTACGTTACATAAAGCGGCTCGATCCGACTGTATGTCTCCATTTTGTCTTTCCTCGACCGCCTAATAAGAGTCGATCCGTAAGACTTCCAACCCCCTTCGAGGCTTTTTTGTTGAAGTTTACCTCAAACACAACTACACAGAATGGTAAGAATTGTTCGAAAAGCTTAAGAAGGTATTTTTATTGAAATGTGTGCTTATAAAGGGAGTTCAGGAGAGGTCAACCGGATTTTTTCTGTGGTACTGAAAGTATCCTTTTAATTGTTCAGAACCGCTGCGACGCGGCTTTTGGTTTACAAACTGACCTCAGTCGTTAGTTACCCGGGTTTTTACTTCAAACATGGGTTTTAAGTAGGATGGTGGATTTTCTGGGCGTTATTTGATCGTTTTTTCCGTCAGTCAGTCGCTGCGCACTTTCAAACAGATGAAGAGAACTAACGGTTTCAGCTCGCGCCGTAAATCCTTAAGGTCACGTGCTCGGGATCAGAGAAACCGTCTGAGGACCGCGGCGTTATTTAATTATCTTTGGGATTTCTCCTTCCGAACCGGTCATGGTGGAGCTGCTGCTCCTTAGCCTCGGTCGGTTCTGTTAGCACCGCTAACCAGGTTCTACCAGCGCCAACTTGGAGCTGGGCCGGAGGACGGAACCGCTTCCCTCCGGGAGCTGGGGGCGGGGCTACCGAGCCCGACAGCCAATCAAAATGGAATGAGCGCCGTGTTTAAATTTCAGTTGCTGTATCTTCCCGCTTTTTATTTTACTGTTAAATTAAAACTTTACATTTCAATAAATTATTCCACTCGATCGCCCATTTTATTGAACTTTAACAGACTTTTAAAAATATAATTTCAGTGTATTTTTATACTGTAAATGTTTACCTTATTCTCTGTATTTTATTTTCCTGATGTTTTTGTCTAAATCTATATACTTTGACTTGCCCATCACTTTATTGTTTTCAAACACTTTGATAAATGTTTAGTTTGGATTTAAATCTTTTCAGAGATGATGAATAAAATATTTGTTGGAGCTTTGATCAGGATTATAAATCTGTCTAACAGCTTCAAAGAAGGTTCAGAATCAACATTAGTGAAAAGAGTTCAATGTCAACAAAACAGAACTAGGAGAGAACAAAGTAGATGAAGATGTAAAAAAACAAAACAAAGTTATGGCTGTTAAAATGTTGCTTAGCTTTGGTATTAAAACATTTTTATGCAGAAGATATGAATACTTTTGAAGTATAAATTCTGCAGCAGATGTTTTGCAAACAGAAAGTAAAAATCAGTATTTTTAAGTCTTTGCGGCCTTTATCAGCTGGTGTTCTGTTGAATCCTGTAGTTTAACCTGAAGCCGTTTTTCTGTCTGTGTTTGCAGCGTGAGTGCATCTCCATCCACGTCGGCCAGGCCGGCGTCCAGATCGGGAATGCCTGCTGGGAGCTGTACTGCCTGGAGCACGGCATCCAGCCGGACGGACAGATGCCCAGCGATAAGACCATCGGTGGGGGAGACGACTCCTTCAACACCTTCTTCAGTGAGACCGGCGCCGGGAAGCACGTCCCCAGGGCCGTGTTCGTGGACCTGGAGCCCACCGTCATAGGTAAATATCCAAGTTCATGGCTTGAAGCTGCAGTAACTCTTAGAAGAAAAATAGTTTTTTATATAGTGATTGACAGCGCTAGGACACGCCCCCTGGCTCTGATTGGTTGTTCCTAGTTAGCACTGGGAGAAGCAGAGGAGCTCAATTTTAATTTTCACAGATTTTGTCTCATACATTTATGACACTGTTTATATTTTATAATAAAGTTGCTTGAGGTTTTATTGATGTAAATAAATTGACCCAGGAGTTAACTTTTATTTTTGTAGATGAGGTTCGGACCGGGACGTACCGCCAGCTGTTCCACCCTGAGCAGCTCATCACCGGGAAGGAAGACGCTGCCAACAACTACGCCCGCGGCCACTACACCATCGGCAAGGAGATCATCGACCCGGTTCTGGACCGCATCCGTAAACTGGTGAGTTCAGCTCCATGGTGCTTGAACTAGGCCGGTCGCAACAAAACCTGGATGATAAGTCTACAGTCTGCTGCCATCTGGAGATTTTATAATTAATTTTATTGTTTTTATTTATTTTAAATTTGTTAATTTGAATGCTTTAGATTTTTAATCATCATGCCATTACCATGTGTTACTTGAAAATGATGTCAAACTTCTGCTATGATTTATCATCTAACATCATTAGTCACTTTGACGGCCTAAAGAAGCAGCTGCCCGGTTCTGACCCGGTTGTTTCTCCGCAGGCTGACCAGTGCACCGGCCTGCAGGGCTTCCTGGTCTTCCACTCTTTCGGCGGCGGAACCGGCTCCGGCTTCACCTCCCTGCTGATGGAGCGCCTCTCGGTGGATTATGGGAAGAAGTCCAAGCTGGAGTTCTCCATCTACCCGGCGCCGCAGGTCTCCACGGCGGTGGTGGAGCCGTACAACTCCATCCTCACCACCCACACCACCCTGGAGCACTCGGACTGCGCCTTCATGGTGGACAACGAGGCAATCTACGACATCTGCCGCCGCAACTTGGACATCGAGCGCCCCACCTACACCAACCTGAACCGCCTCATCAGCCAGATCGTGTCGTCCATCACGGCGTCGCTGCGCTTCGACGGCGCACTCAACGTGGACCTGACTGAGTTCCAGACCAACCTGGTGCCCTACCCGCGCATCCACTTCCCCCTGGCCACCTACGCGCCCGTCATCTCGGCCGAGAAGGCCTACCACGAGCAGCTGACGGTGGCCGAGATCACCAACGCCTGCTTCGAGCCCGCCAACCAGATGGTGAAGTGCGACCCTCGCCACGGTAAGTACATGGCCTGCTGCCTGCTGTACCGCGGCGACGTGGTGCCCAAGGACGTCAACGCCGCCATCGCCACCATCAAGACCAAGCGCTCCATCCAGTTTGTGGACTGGTGCCCCACCGGCTTCAAGGTGGGCATCAACTACCAGCCGCCCACCGTGGTGCCGGGCGGAGACCTGGCCAAGGTGCAGCGCGCCGTCTGCATGCTCAGCAACACCACGGCCATCGCCGAGGCCTGGGCGCGCCTCGACCACAAGTTCGACCTGATGTACGCAAAGCGGGCCTTCGTCCACTGGTACGTGGGCGAGGGCATGGAGGAGGGCGAGTTCTCGGAGGCGCGGGAGGACATGGCCGCCCTGGAGAAGGACTACGAGGAGGTGGGCGTCGACTCGGTGGAGGGCGAGGACGAAGAGGGGGAGGAGTACTAGATGTGTCTGTTACCGTTGTTAGCTTAGCATGGTTAGCTCTAACTGAAAGACATTCCATACCATGTTCTGATCCATCACGTAACTCCAGATCATGACTTCCTGTTTCCTGCTGCAGTTTCAGCTCTACTTCCTGTTCTGATCATTCCTGTTTACTCTGTGCTGTTACACTTCATTTCCTTTACCTGTTACAATCATGAATAAAACATTTGTTTTAAAATCATGAATAAAACATTTCTGTTAAACGGTCCAGTCTCTGCCTCCATGTCCAGGTTCCACCAAAAACTCACTGCAGTCACTTTAAAACTCATTTAATTTCAGGAGTTTTTCTTCACTGGAATAGAGTGATATTATGAACTTTCGCTTGTTAAAATAAAATTCCTGAGTAAATTCACTGAAAATCAAACGGGTTTTAACCAGAAAAGCACCAAACAGACAATTTGTTTTGAAGTGAGACCTCCTGTTTTTACACCAGCTTTGATCTCAAGAACAGCAGTAAACACTAAATGTTTTCACTTTATATTATCTACAGTAAGTATTTAAGGTTTACATTGAAGACACTTTTACAAAAGATGAGTGAATTTGTTCATTTTAGTCTTAATATCAGAATTTCAACAGATTTATCAGATGAAGCTTAAATCAGTTATGATCATTTAGAAACAGTTGATTTTTGACTGTCCAGCATTTCTGCCTCTGAAACAAGTTTATTTTCCAAATGACTTATTTTATAGTTTCCTCCTGCATATTCTGTTAACAGCCAAATAAAGAGTTGACGTCATCCATACATTTAATTCTGTCCAGTTAGTGGAAACGCAGTGATGTGTATTTTGAACTGGCAGTAATTTGGCCATCCAGGGATGAAGGACCAGTCCAGGTGTGAGCTGCTTTTTCATTTACAGGCAAAAACCTACAACACCAACAACAGAGGTCAGTGTTTTGATTTATCACATGAAATACTTCTGGAAGAATTAACCTATTAATTATGAAGTTATTGCTGGCAGTAAGAGGCGGACAGGAATCGGTGGGTTTTCCCGGAGTCTCCTTTTATTAGCGCCAAAACTGCGCCAGTTCTCTGCAGATACGCAACTAGTTTATTTGAAAAACATTTATTTCAGATGTAAAACACCACAATAAAAAATATTGACTGTTTAGTTTTATAAAATTAAATAAAACATTGTCACGCCGAAATCGTGTTCATGCCACAATGCATTCTGGGTAGATGTTTTCTCAACTGTTTTAAGTGTAAAATAAAAAACACGTTTTGCTCTGATATATAACGGAACGTTTTGATAAATAAGCAGCTTTCTGTGTAGAGAACACGAGGATGTTTCTGTAAGCAAGAGTTTGTGGAAATTTCTTTGAGTGTGAGCAGAATTAATGTCAAAATAATTAAGGACTAGTGTTGTCATTTTTATGATTATTTAGAAAAATTAACCAAATTGTGCCACATCACCAAAAAATTATTTTGTATTAAGTCAGTTGTGGTTGAAAATAACTTTTAGCTTCTCACCACTAAACAATTTCTGGCCCTGATGGAGCAAATTGATGAAAAAAAGAGTCTAATTTCAATATAAGATCGGAATGAAAACATGTTTAGAAATTTTATTTTTGTACACAATATATGATCCACATGGAAACAGAAAACAGCAAGAACACAGAATTAAATTAATACATAAAATAAAAACTATTTTTATTACAGCTTATTTGTCGACTACACATATATATGTCACTTAAAGTTTGTTTTAACTTTATTCTCAGCTCAGAGGTTTCTTTGCATTCTGTTTTCTGATTGGCTATTCAGGCGGAAATACTATTAAGATAAATCCCGGAACTGTAAACGTTCTGTCGTTTCAGACGTTTTTGAGTCAAGAGTGACTCATCTTGTGCACAGACGATCTTCGGACGTGAGCCTGGCGTAGAAGTGCGATCCGACTGAGACGTCACAGTCTGCCGTTGGTCCGGTTCAGCTCCAGTTCAGCTGCTGGGACCCACCGGTTCTCCCCGCGAACACTCGGAACCGAACCTCGTATCCGGTCTGGACCTCCCGGGACACAGAACTGTCCGAGCCGGGTTTCACTTTCTGGCCGAGTTAAAGCCGAGAGAAGCCGAACCGGGGCGGGACCGCTGCCGTTAACGTTAGTGACGTCGGTCCGGCTGAGCTCGGCGCGCCGCCTGTTTGTCCGGGACTGAGCGGAACCGATCCGGACCGGGAGCCCCGCGGTGATGGAGAGGAAGAAGACGGACTGTCCGGCGCTGCCGCCCGGCTGGAAGAAGGAGGAAGTGATCAGGAAGTCCGGGCTGAGCGCCGGAAAGAGCGACGTCTACTACTACAGGTGATCCATCAGTTCGGAACCAGCAGCTACTGGGCCGAACCGAGCCGTCCTGCTCTGAGAAGTGCATTGTGTTTATGGGAAGCAGCTCTGCGGTTCCAGAAATGTCCCGCTGGGAGTGTTTTTCCACAGAACCAGTTGTTTTACTGGAACTGACGGGAACTACTGGGACTGGGCCGGCCGGTTCCGAGGTTCTGTTTGCTTTCACTTCATTCCAGCAACTTCTGCTCTGATCCAGATTAATCCCGGATTATTCGACCCAGTTCAGGACGGTTCTGTTCATAGAGTCCAGAATGATTGATTTCTAGAACCGAGCCAACAAACAGAACTCTGACAGTATTTAGACCCGCTGCAGGGTTCTGCTTTATGACCCGACCCGATTCCACCAGGCAGAAAGTATTCACACCCACTTCAATAATCAATTCACATTTATTGAAACCCTTCAGACTGTCAGAACCCGACTGGCGGCCTGAAGTAGGCTGCAGCAGGCCCAGTGTGTTCTGGTTTATTACTTACTTATTGGGCTTCGATATCCTGATTGAAGAGGATGAACAGAATATGGTTTATTAAAGTTAGTAACTGTTAGAAATTAACAGTCATAATTTGGGTTATTTAGCCTGTCATGAGAGAAAAACGGCATCATTTTTAAATGTCACAGTTTCTAACTAAATACATTTACTTGGCAAGCTACAAACTAATATGTGAACTAAATATTTAGCTAAGTATTTAAATCCAATTTAGCTTTGAGATTGCTAAATATTTGATTAGTTGTGAGTAACGAAATATTAATTTCACAAGCTAAATATTTAGTTTGAAGCTAATTATTAAGAGCAATTATATGAACTAAATATTTAGCTTGAATTTAGCTTTGAGATTGTTAAATATTTGGTTAGCTTTGTGCAAGCTAAATATTGAGTTAACTAACTCAACACTTAGCAAGCTAAATATTTAACTCAATATAAGTATTTAGCTCCAGTCTAGCTTAGAGCTTGGTAAATTTTGAGCTTGCAAAATATTTAATTAGCTCCAAGTTGGCTAAACTGTTAGTATACAAACTGAATGTCTAGCTAGCTCAGAATTAAATATTGAGCTAATGTGCAAATTCTCTTGCTGATAAGTGGAAGTGGACTATCAAAATAAAAGCAGGGGATTGAGGACCCTGCTGGTTAGCCTGAATCCATTCTGTTTGTTGGTAAACGTCTGTATTAGCTTCATCTTTTGCTTCTTTGTTACGTTAAATGTTCAGTTAGCATATGTTATAGTTAGCATGCTAAGTATTTATCATGCTAACTAAAACAGCATCTGAAGCTCTGCAGGCCTCACCGCCTCAGTGAAGGTCAGAGGTCATGATTCAACAATAAGAAGGAGAGAAAATGCCTCCAGGTCCAGAACCACAGCTGACCCAGAAGAACACAGAGACCCGACTCACATAGACTACCAAGCTCAGATCCCCTCCAGACTCTCTTAAAGGGACAGGCCGTCACGCATGCTGCCATCTAGTGGTGAGGTTTGGTACAGCTGTCAGACCTGCCGACCCGGACCTGCTGCTCTGCCATCATCCAGTCTGGACTTTCCCATCATGCATCAGCAGACGGGTCGGAGTGGACTGCAGCTTCTTCTTCTCTGCTGCAGCCTGGGGTCACAGGAAGCGGCTCCAGCTGCAGGCCTGCCTGCGCTGCGGCGAGGCAGCGGCCGTCCGCCGGCGCTTCCTGTCGCTGGCAGCTCCGCCACTTCCTGAACGTCTGAGTTTCGGGTCGGGTCGGGTTGGGAGGTGACTCATCAGCTAGTCAGGAAGTCAGTCAGCAACTTACTGGAAGAGCAGCAGCTCCAGTCTGAGCCCAGAGCTCCCAGTGACTCACACTGGAGAGCCGCCCACCTCAGCATCCGGCTGGCATCAGGACTTTGACTAGGCCACTGCAGCAGCTTGATTCATCCGGTTAACATCAGGACTTTGACTAGGCCACTGCAGCAGTTGGATTATTTTCTTTTTCAGCTGTGGTGGATCATGGTTCTGTTGACCCAGTTTAGACTCTGGCTGCAAATAATGATCGTTTTAGTAATCAATTATTCTGATGATTAATTGATAATTAATTTATTAATCAGATAAGAAATATTTGTTCCACATTTTTAATTTAACCATTTAAACATTTTATACAATATCAGAAACACGATTGGGCTGCACAGTGGCGCAGTTGGTAGCTCTGTTGCTTTGCAGCAGGAAGGTTCTGGGTTCGATTCCCGGCCCAGGTCTTTCTGCATGGAGTCTGCATGTTCTCCCTGTGCATGGTGGGTTCTCTCCGGTTCTCCTGGTTCCTCCCACAGTCCAGAAACATGACTCTCAGGTTATGTTAGGTGTGTGTGGTTGTTTGTCCTGTCTCTGCGTTGCCCTGCGACAGACTGGCCTCCTGTCCAGGTGACCTCCAGGTGACCCCTCCTATCGCCCAGGACGCTAGCTGGAGAGGCAGCAGCACCTCCTGACCCCACAGGGGTCAAGGTGTTAGAAAATGGATGGATTGAATAGAAACGCATTAAAGATGCTAATAAACCAGCAATCCGATTAATTAATCGTGATTTCCCAGAATGGGACCCAATCTGCAGGAGAACATTCTGAGACTGAGCCGGACCCGTCAGAACCTGCAGAACTGCAGGTCCAGTTTGTCCGGACTGACCCGGTTGTCCTGTCTCCTCCAGTCCGACAGGGAAAAAATTCCGGAGCAAGCCGCAGCTGGCCCGTTACCTCGGCAACGCCGTGGACCTGGCCTGCTTCGACTTCCGGACCGGGAAGATGATGCCTGGAAAACTGCAGAAGAACAAGCAGCGGTTCCGACACGACGCACAGAACCTGGCCAAGGTAGAGGGCGGGGTCATAAAGGGGCGGGGTCATAAAGGGGCGGGGCTTATGCAGATTAACAGAGGTTCTCCTGCTGGGAGGCGACAGACAGTTCACTGTTTGGAGAATCTGTTCAGAATCAGGAATCTGTTCAAAGTCAGGGGTCCAGATTCTGTTCATTCTGTTTAAAATCATGAATCTTATCAGGGTCAGAGGTCAGAGGAGAAATGTTTCCACTCTTTGTTTTGGATGCTGGAATCTCTTTAGGTTCAGGAATCTGTTCAGAAAAAAAGAATCAGTTCAGAATCAGGACACATTCTGTTCTGGTCAGGTTCTTTTGTGAAACGGTGAAAAAGTCCAAATGAAACCTCAGAAGAACTCGTTATGAGAACCTGTTAGGCTAAAATAGGTCTGACTCCAGGTTCTGTGGAACTGCGGTTCTGCTCCGTTCTGACCCGACTCATCTGGAACAGGAACTGAAAGTGACTCCAAAACCGACACAGAGTCTCAGAACCAGCCGCTGCAGGACAGGTTCTGGTGGTAAAACATTCAGAACCAGAACCATTACAGTCAGACTGGACCGGTAGAACCCATTGGGTTCCTGGTGCCAAACTCCCCAGTGATGTTTAGTAGGACCAGTTCTGGATCCATCAGAACCTCGACGGGACCAGTTCAGAGCTGGACGGGGATCCACACACTGTGTGTGTGTGTGTGTGTGTGTGTGTGTGTGTGTGTGTGCGTGTGGGACTCTGAGCTGTTCACACATCATGACTCAGGAACTTCCTGTTGTTGCCACGGCGATGAGTTAACCCTGGAGCTCCTGGCAGGTTCATGCTGAATGAATGAATGAATCAGACCGGCCCCAACCTGTTTCTGTTTCGCTGCAGGGAGGCAAACCGGACCTGAACACGGCTCTGCCCATCAGACAGACGGCGTCCATCTTCAAACAGCCCGTTACCAAGGTTACCAGTCACCCCGGAAACAGGGTGAAGACGGACCTGCAGAGAGCCGTGGATCAGCCGCGACAGGTGAGGGCGGGGCCCAGGTTGTCATGGCAACCAGCCGCCCCCGGGCGGCGCAGAAGGGCCAGTTAGGAATCAGCTCTGAGAAGAGACGACCAATGAGCACAGACGATTATAAACCAATTAGGCAGAACATTATGACCACCAGTACCAAGCAGAGGTTCTGGTACTGGTTCTGGTCGTGTTTGTTCTGCAGCAGTTCTGATGATCTCTGGTCCTGGTTCTGGTTCTTGTCCGGCTCATAGCCTGTGTTTGTTCTGCAGCTGTTCTGGGAGAAGCGTCTGACGGGTCTGCGGTCGTCGGACATCACAGAGCAGGTTCTGCGCAGCATGGACCTGCCCAAAGGCCTGCAGGGTAAAACCCAAACCTCCAGCAGAACCCGGCCTGACCCCCGACCCCTGACCCCTGACCTCTGACCTCTCCTGTCTGCAGGCATCGGGCCGGACTCCGGCGACGACGTCCTGCTGTCGGCCATCGCCAGCGCCCTGCACATGAGCTCGGCGCCGATCACGGGTCAGACGTCGGCGGCGGCCGAGAAGAACCCGGCCATCTGGCTGAACACGACCCAGCCGCTCTGCAAGACCTTCACCGTGACGGACGAGCAGATCCGGTGAGGTTCTGATCCCAGGATCAATTTAAGGATTAGGCTGGGAAATGATCAACACAATAAACCTGCTGGGAATTCTGGGAAGTTGAGTCCTTGGAGTTTTAACAGTAAATGTGTTTGAACCTGGAGGTTTTCTCCCGGCGTTTGGATCAGAACGAGGCTCATGAATTAAAGTTTAATCCTACAGTTTAAAGTGGTTTGTGGAACCAACTGGGACGACTCCACTGGTTCCTCTGGGAATACTGGGATCAGCAGGAATCTGCTGGGATCTGCTGGTCGTTTCTGGTTTCAGGCTGAATGTTTGCTGTTCCTGCGGTCAGACAGCAGGGGGCGCTGTGGGAGCAGAATCAGTGAAACCCATCAGTAGATCCTTCATCACCTGTTCTTCCCATCTCTCTCTCTCTCTCCCCCTCTCTCCATCCATCTTCCTCTTTCCGGATGCTTCCTCTCCTCCAGTTTTCCTCCATTCATTTCCTCCTCCACTTCATTTTCTCCTCCTTTCCAGAAACATCCTTATCTTCCTCCTCCTCCTCCTCCTCTCCTCTCTCCCTTCAGCAGTATTCCCTCCTCCTCCTCATTTTTTATCTCTTCCCTCCATTAATTTCCCATTCTTTCTCCGGCTGAATGTGCCTGTCATCCCAAATTGCTCCCATTCCTCTTCCCCCTCCTCTTCCTCTGTGTTTTTCTTCTTCATGTGATTTAAAGCAGGAACTTTCTGGTCTGTGGTTCTCCTAGTTCTGGTTCTGTTCACATCAGCCGTCAGCCCTCTGGTCCAGTAACACCTCTACATCCTGATTCCAGCAGCTGCTGAACAGATTCCTAAAATGAACAAACTGACTCTGAGAAAGTCTTGATTCTAAATGAACTCCTGAACAGATTCTTGACTCTGTTCCCTAATTCTGAACAGATTCATTACTTTGAAGAAATTCAAACACTGAACTGATTCTCAACATGTTTGTTTAATAAATCCTGATGATCTGGTTTATGTAGAACCAGATCCGCCCAGACGGAAACGGTTCTTAATAACGAAGCAGAAGTTCTGGAGCGGCTCAGATGCAGTTCTGACCCGGTTCTGTGTGTTCTGGGCAGGGATCAGGAGCTGAAGGTGTTCCAGGCCCGACGCAGCCTGGAGGAGGCGCTGACGGCCGACGGCTTAGCCAGAGCCGCCGAAAACTCCCGGGAACTGCTGCAGGGAAAGACGGCCTAAAGATGGACAGGTGAGGCAGGGCCACCTGGTTACCGTGGTAACCGAGATGCAGACAAAGAAACAGGAAGAATCCAGCAGGCGTCCAACCAACATCTTAAATTTATTTTATTTATTTAATTTATTTGGACTTTGAGTTCAGGTCAACTCTAGAAAACAACATCAGAGTCAGGCTGGGTTTTCTTTTTATTTACAAGAATAAGATCATATGACAATAAAATCAAAATAATAAAGAATAAAGTTGTAATATTACTCAACACAAAAAGTAACTAAATCTATTCCTGAAGCTTTTTTCTCATGAAAACAACCTTTTCCTTTAATTCTAAGATGTTTTTTGGTAAAATTTCATATTTATTGTGCTAATATTTTTTACAATATTCTGATAATTCCTCTGTTTTTCAGCTCTGAGAAAAGATGAATGAAACTATATTCTCTGTCATAAATTTTTGGAAAAAACTAATTTAAAAAAGTGAATTGAAATCGGATCTGGTATGAAAACCACATTTTATTTTGGAGCGTTTGTGTCTGTTGGGTTGTTTTCTCAGAACGTGGCCGCGCGGCCGCGTGTTAGCGGCGCGGCGGCCGCGTGTTAGCGAGTGTCCCAGAGTGTTGTGAAACTCTGGGACTTTGACTCTGCAGGGTTCAAACCTCCTGAGGTTTGAGATGCCATCATGCGGCTGCAGACGGGAGTTCAGCCCAACGGCTTCACTTAAACTGGGACTTCATTCACTTCAACACCTCACAGCTGGTTATAATAATCACTGACATCTAGTGGCGACGTTGAACATTACAGCAGATTTATTTTTAAATTAGATTAAAATTAGAGTTAAGAATATTTTCATTCATCCACCAGAGCATTTATTATCATTATTTTACTAAATTACAAACCAATCAAACTACATGCAGTTTGTTGACTAAATGGTGGGAGTTTGTTTGATTCTCAGCTTTTTTTTTTTTGCTGTAGATGATTCTGGTAAAATCAGGCCTGTTCTGATCTCTGGCACATGGATCAGTGCATTAAGATCATTAAACAGTTTAAACTCAATGCAACACAACATCAGTCAGGATGTTTGTCCTGACTCTACCTGCTGTTAATGCAGCCGTGTGTGTGTGAGTGTCTGTGTGTGTGTGAGTGTCTGTGTGTGTGTGTGTGTGTGAGTGTCTGTGTGTGTGTGAGTGTCTGTGTGTGTGTGAGTGTCTGTGTGTGAGTGTCTGTGTGTGTGTGTCTGTCTGTGTGTGAGTGTCTGTGTGTGTGTGTCTGTCTGTGTGTGAGTGTCTGTGTGTGTGTGTCTGTGTGTGTGTGAGTGTCTGTGTGTGTGTTTCTCTTTGTTTTCTGTGGAGATGTTAATGCACATTAGCTGCATGTTAGCCATTTGTGCTAAAGGAGGCTGTGAGAGTGGAGGAGTGATTACAGCCAGCAGCCTGTTTAAATCAGAAACGGCCAGCAGGGGGCAGCAACACGCTGGGCGGGAGACGGAGACGCATCCGAGGAAGAAGATGAACAAACATGAGGGATGAACAGCAGATAAACTCCATTTCTGATGTTGGTACATCAACAGGTTGTTTGTTTAACTGGGGGACATAAACTGGTTTCTACTGGTTTCACCCAGTTTAAGATGGTTTTCACTGGTTTCAGCCAATGTCAGGTGGTTTGGTCCAGTTCAGTTGGTTTCTGTTGTTTTCAGCTGGTTTTAACTGGTTTCTTTTGTTTTTAACTGGTTTCTTTTGGTTTTTACTGGTTTCTTTTGGTTTTTACTGGTTTCTTTTGGTTTCATCTCGGTTCTGCTTGACTCTGTCCGTCACCTAAGCTACTGAAGTTTGTCTGAAAACTATAAAAAAAGTTCCACTATGAGGAATATTATGCCTGAAATCAGCAGAATACCTTTAATAACGTCATTAATTAAAGTATTTCTAATATTTGATGCAGAAACGGTCTGTTTCTGCTGCCGGGTCCAGTGTGTGGTTCTGTTCGCTGCCCCTCCCCCACCGCTGCTGAACACACTCAGTGATGGACTCTGCATTGTTCCAGCGTCTCTCTGCATCTGCGGCAGCGTTTTCAGGATTCAGCCTCATAATCCATGTCTTAATTACCCCTAATAATTAGAAAATTCTGATAATCTTCAGCCTGATCGAGGCCGATCTCACACACACCCACACACACACACACACACACACACACACACACACACACACACACACACACACACTCACTGTCTCTGAAGGACTTTGAAGCAGATAGATAATTCTCTGTGCTTCAACATTCTCTAATTAGCAGCAGCTAAAAATCGCCTGAATCAGCTCCTCTGGAAACTCCAGCTAACAGTCAGCCAGTCTGCATCAGATAAAACCAGTTAGAAAACCAGTCAGAAAACCAGTGTGCAGCCAGGAAACATGGAATCCCGATGAATGCAGGCAGAAACATCGGGATGTTTTCCTCTGATTAAAATTGGAGACAAATTAGAGACAACAGATAAATTTACCTGCAGCTGAAACCAGATGTTTCCATAAACAGACACAACCAGAGCAGTAAGTTCAGTTTATATTCATATTGGTTTAAAAAGCATGAGGCGACAGTGGAGAGGAAAAACTCCGCTTTAACAGCAGAACCAGAACTGGGCTCGGTACCAGCAGCTGTCTGCAGACAGAGCAGAAGAACTGACCAGTTCTCTGCTAGAGAGAAGTAAGAGTTAACACCAGGAGAGCGAAAACGATTCGGTGGTGGCAGCATCATGTCAGCCGATGTCGCAGCCAATCAGAACGTTGTAGCCGTAGCTGCATCACAGAAAATAATGGAAATGGGAGAGTAGTAGGAGAAGAAATGGAGGACGTTTCCCTCAGTGTTTGGTGATGAAGTGTCTTTATTTGTCGTAGTTTGCTGGATTTTGGGCCCGTTTCTCCTCTCAGAACCGGTATAAACGGGTCACTAACGTCCTGCTTGTCCTTTGAACTAGTTTGGTACCAACCTGTGTTGATTAATAACCAATCAGAAGCTTTGGAAGCTGTGACATCATCATCTGGGTCTTCCCAGGTTATTTAAAGTGAGGTTCCACAAGGCCCAGTTCTGGGTCCACTACTAGTTATTATTTTCCTTTGACTTGATTTTATTGTTTCTTATATATTACTTCTTTGTTTAACTTAGTTGATTTCCATTGTAAGTAAACTTTACTGAGAGGCTCAGTGGTGGTGATGTATGAAAACGTCTCGTTTAGTCGAAGCTGAGCTGAAACAGGTTCAAATGTCTGAAGATTATCAACCTGGACTGACGTCTTCCTTCTGTCCGTCTGTCCTCAGGGTCCTCCTGTCCACCATCCTCAGGGTTTCCTCCTTCAACCAAATCCAGATTCAAACCCGGCCCGCTCCGACCAGAACCCGGCCCTCTTCCTCCAACCTTCCTCAGGTTCCTCAGCTCAGGAAACCGTTTATACGCCTGGACCCGGAGCAGCTCAGACGGATCCAAACCAGCAACCAAAGCCTTCAACCAGCCGCCGCCTCCCCAGTGACTCCGCCTCCCGTTAACCCCGCCTCCCCGACTGTTCTGACTCCGCCTCCCGGTGACTCCGCCCCTCCTGACTTTGCCTCCTCAGACTGACGCCATGTTGGCGTCGGATCAGCCTGCAGGACAGCTTAACTCTGCTAACTCTCTGAGCTCCTGATTGGAGGAGCTTCACATCTTCAGGGTTTCATTTAATAATTATGAGAATTCACAGACATATCAAACAGAATAATTACTTATTTAAAACAAATTTTTATACCTTCAGAGAACTTTAGTGTATATTTCCTGAACTGGAGTAAATAAAAAGATTATATTCAGAGTTTCTTTGTGGTTCTTCGGATCCGGTTGGAAGTCCGGGGACTTCCTGGAACAAACAGGACATTTGGACATCTTTTCCCTGACAGTTCGAATGGAAGATTTTTAGGTTTAAATGTTTCCAAAATTATGCAGAAATGTCAAATATAAACATAAACCTGTGAAAGGTCTGAAGTTTTGCCTGAATCTGGTGGTTCTGTTGCTTCTGGCTGATGTTGGACCACATTTTGGGAACCATGTTACCTGTGAGTCTCTTTTCACGCAGTTTTACTCAGAAACTGAATCTCTGTCATTGTCTTTGTCCACCAGAGGAAGCAGTGACACTGCTGACAGCGCATATATCTATGTAAACAGTAACCTGGAGGTGAGCGTTTATATCTCACACTGTCGCTAAGGACCGATCTGACAATCTGATTCCTCATATATGGAGCCCCAACAGGGCCAAAAAGGTGCAAAATGTCATGTGTCTCACACCAGTTCTGAATAATCTACTTTAATCCAACTCCAGTCCATTGTCTAGAAAGTCCGGTTCGGTTGGGTAGGTGTGAATGCTAAGCTAACTGCTCTGTCTACAAACTTCAGTCTGGGTTTGGTTGAAGTGAACAGACCAGAGGCCGCTCCAAAAGCAGGAAGTGGACTACAGCGCAGGGCATTCTGGGTAAATAGAACCAACGCTAACGTGCTAGCCTAGCGCTAGCAGCAGAAATGGCTCCTGGTCTTCAGCCAAAGACTAAAGAGAAATCCTCAAACCTCTAAAATCTGATCCTCCATCTTGTTTCCATCTGGTGAAGAAGGAAGTTGCTCTCAGTGTCTTCAGAGGTTTTTGTGTGGTTTCCTTCAGTGGTTCTTGGTGCAGCGCCCCCACAGGCCAGGAGGGGAACAGGTTGGTTTGACTCAGAACCACAGCAGCTGGAGGTGGAGCAGATGATGGAGTTCTGGTCCAAATCAAACCGAATCAGCAAAAATTACAAAACAAAACTGTAGTATTTAAGAAAGACACAAAAGAACGTGATACATTTTAATTTTGCAGCCTTACCAAAACAACTGAGGCTCATTAGGCCACAAAATTAAAATCTAGTTAAGCGCACAAGTACTTGACCCGGTCCGGTCCTCCAGAACCGGGCTGATGAACTGTTTCCCATCCAGATGTTGGACTCTGGTTCTGATAACATCGAGCTGCCGGCGTTCATTAGCATCAGCTAATGACTTTCTGCTGCCAGTTTCTAACCGGCTCCATAGCCAGAACTCCGACAGCTTCCAGCGCCGGCCGTGACCTGGATCCCAAACAGAACCAGCATCACAAACAGAACCAGCATCACAAACAGAACCAGTAACCAGTAACTTCCAGTTAGTTTCCATACTCACAGAGAACTGGGGGACCTGGTTGATGTAATTTAGCATCTGGAGCCAAAAGGGCCACATGAGAAGCTATGGCGGGCCACATTTGGCCCCCGAGCCTTGAGTTGGACTCTAGTGATCTAAAAGCTGTTGAGCAGTGAGTTGGTTCCTGATCTGGTTTCACTTCCTGTTTCCTCCATCCAGTTTGGTTCCTCTTCTGACCATCTGCTGCCAAACCTCCTCAGTTTCACAGATCTGGAGATTTTACATCTTTCACTTCCTCTTATTAAAAAAAACAGCATTTCCTCCAAACTCCTGCCGGTTTGGACCAGATTAGCCTGTTAGCTCCGTGCTAACATGCTAGTGTTAGCATAGCAACCCTGGGTGCTTCAATGATAGTTTCTTAGTGATTCCGGTTGTTTCTTAGATCTAGTTCTTCTTTAGTGTTAGATTTATTTTCTGGTGTCTTGTGTGTTCTCTCTCGCCCACTGTGCCACTTTCTCTCCCTCACACCTGCGACCCGTTAACCAATCAGCAGGTCCAGGTTCCACAGTCGCTCTCCCTGTACTTGAACACATCTGCTGCTTCCTTCCGGTTTCTTCCCTGCTATGCGAAGATAAATCCAGAAATCTCCTCTTGGATTTATGGTTTTTGCTCTGCTCTGGCTCCCTGTGGCTTTTGTAAGTTTTTCATCATTTTTTCAAATTAAATACAAAATCTACTTGCCACCTCTGCCTTTTTGCATTTGGTTTCACCATCAAACACACATTTATTTCTATGTAATGGTTAAATAATCAGAGAATAATTCATGAAGCAATCTTAATTTTCAGCAAAGATTTCTGTATAAATGCTTAAATCAACATGTGCTTTCAGCAGACGGTATTTTTTCATACATTCTGCATCACACTAATAGGATTTGTATGTAAGTAACCAAAGCATTTTGACTGTGGCTTTTAAACACATGATCATACATATCATTGCATAATATTTTCTCCATTGATCTAATTTAAGGTCTCATCTGTATTACATGTCGTTTTGGAAATAGAAAAACGCACAAACTCTGGTTTGCAAACATTAAGTATCCCTTACTAGCTTTGAGATTTTTACAGGATAATTACATTAAAACAATAAATCCACTGTACAGTTTCTACGCTGTTGATGAAAGAACATATATAACAAAAATAGCACCAAAAGTAGGAACAAACCAGGCAGATCACCTGATTTTATTAAACTGTTTCTGAGGAAGGAAATTCAAAAGCTGAACTAGAAGAAAACCAACAAATGAGTTGGCTGGTGAGTTGAAGCTAAACAGGAACAAAATGAATTTTAATGCAAAGCTGAAATACAGACATCTGGGCCTCAGATAATGAAAAAAACACACAAGTCATCAGGTTAAAAATCAACATTTTAATTTGAACAGTGAGTATAGAGAACCACATCATCTGATTGTATCGTTTAATTATGAACAGATTTAATCAGCTTCTATGAAGTTTTGATTTTGATCAGTTTCTTCTTCCTGGTTTAAAGAAATGAGGAATCCAAGCCGCATCCGTCCAAATATTTCTTCACGTCTTGGTTTTGACAGTGCGTCCGCCAGCCCACCCTGCAGCCAGACAGAGGAAAACGTCATCAGCATACAGAGCGATTTAAACGCAGCAGATCAGCCGAGGCTGGTCACATGATCTCACCAGGCGGCGATGCCCTGCGGATCCCTGACCACGCGCTTCGCACAGTTGATGGCCACGCCCACATCGTCACTCAGCAGCTCTGGTGCAGAAAAAAACGCTTCGTTTACTCCGATACAGAAAGAAAACATTAAAAAACCCACCAGAGAATCAGTGGGTAATAACTTTTTTTACTTTAGTAAATAAATTTCATCTTAAATTTCAGTCAGATATAATTTGTTTTGATTTATTTTGGTTAAACTGGATCTCAGCTAACAGAACAAATAGAAATCGATTTAAATGGATTAAATATGATTGAATAATTTTGTATTCAGATCAATGGAAAATGATTTTATTGCCTTTAACACCAGACTTTACTACGCCTTTAAAAAGTCTTCAACCACTTGGATGTTTTAGCCTCTGCGTTGCTTTTACAAATTAATTATGAGTTTTTAATAAATGGCTTTTTTGACAAAGAAAATTGTGCAAAAAAAGAGTGAAAACTGATTCCTACGAAATGGCAAATAAATGAAAATATTTAACAAAATGTGTAAATATTAACTCCCTTTTCAAATGTCTGACCTGATTCAACAAAGGTCCAACCAGCTGGTGCTAGTTCATTTTTGTTTTAGCGTTTTGCTAACTTTGCTAACATTTAGCACAGTTAGCTTCCCCTAAATTAATTTTTCGTAATAAATTATCAAGAGCTAATTTAGTCAGCTGTCTTGTAAACTTTCAGTTGAATAAAGTTTGACATCTGTAAGAATTTAAGATTTCTATCAGTAGTTTATATTTATGCTCTTATTTTGAAGTCTGTTTGCGCAGTGGTTACGTTTCCTGTCCTCACAGTCTCTCTTTTTTCCCCAAATAACTTTATTTAAAACCAGAAACAGGAACAAAACAAAACACAGACAATAGAGAACAAAATAGAATATCTAAGGGCTTTATGGAACATAGAAATTATGTTGAAATTAAATTGGTGTTTGAAGGTTTTCGTTTTTCAAGAGCAGACAGAATATTAATTGAAGTTAGCGCTTTGGCATTAGCTTCCCATAGACACGGCGTTAATATAGAACTTTAGAGTTAGCTTCTGCTAAATACCATGTTGGTATAGCATGTTAGCAGAGCTAATGTTCCATGATTAGCGCTTCAGGGTTAGCTAACTCCTAACTATTCAGTTAGCAGCTACATATAAGCTAAGCTACACATTAGCCCGGTCTCGCTCATTATGGACAAATATGTGGCCATATTTGAGTATTTTCCACATATTTTCTTCATGTTGAGGATTGTTGTGTTGATTTAAAAGCTGGAGGTTCTTGCCCTACGTTCACACATGATGTGACATCCGTTGGCGGTTCTGATCCGGGTGTCGTTGCACCACCAGCGGCTGTTGATCTGGAAGATGCCGTAGTCGGTGGATTTGTCCCGGTTGTGGTTGACCGCCTGAGTGTTGTAGCTCGACTCCCAGTAAGTCAGACACACCCCTGAAGACAAAACCAGTTTCATGTTTAAACTCCAGCAGAGGGTTGCAGTCAGCAGGTTGTTACCGAAGCATCCAACAGTTAGAGACCTGGCACCATGCTAGTGTTTTCCACAAATCCTCTTTATGGGAAGCCGCCATTTGTAAAGTTAACGGCAATAATTTGTGTTATTTAGTCATTAAAGGGTCAATGTCACATTTCCTCTGTTATTCATTCATTTATAAATGCCACAGTTTCAATTATACTAAGGAAATATTTATCTCTGAGCTAAATATTTAGTTTAAGGTTAAATATTTAGTTTAAGGTTAAATATTTAGTTTTCAAGCTAAATAGTTAGCTTAAAATGAAGTATTATCACAATCCATTGGGCTAAATATTTAGTACAAATACTTAGCTTGCAAACTAAATATTTATCTTAACTAAATATTCAAACTAAATATTTTTGATCAGATCTAAATAAACTAAATATATAGTTGGTGAGTTAAGTATTTAGCCTCAATGTAAATATTTATATACTTATAATGGTGCCAATAACTGTGGCAGCAGTAATTAAATTACTGGGATTATTTCTTATTTTCTCCTCTAAACAGATCATTGACCTCGATATAATTTTCTATTAGATTTTAAAATGTTTCAGTCTGATTAGTTTAAAGTATTTAATTATAAAACCTGGAGGAAGTCAGAAATGATCCGGTTTGAAACCAGAACCCCGTTTTGTTTGTCAAAATGTGATTTTTGTTGATAATATCAACAAGAGGAAATGATGATAATCAATCGGACCGGATGGACTTACAGTTGGCCAGGCTGATGTCTCGGTACCCGTCCATCCCGTAGCTCTTCATGGTTCTGGCCCACTGGCACCGCTCAAACACTCTGCTGTCCACCAGAACCGCCGCCAGCAGCAGAACCACCAGAACCAGCAGAACCTTCATCGCCTCGTCTGGACTCAACTCGACTGGTTGCTGTAGAAACAGAAGGAAACTCTGTGGGCAACTTTCAATTTGAGCAACAAGAAGCAACAGAGAATCAGAGAAGTTCCCTAAAACACGGTTCGGTTCTGAAGAGCTTCTGCTTTGACTTTATGGTTCTGGTTTTAGACCAGATAACTTCCTGTAAGAGGAAACCAGGTGATCCAGTAGAACCAGACTGGCAGCAAACTGGAATTTTGTTCAAAACACTTTGAGACCAAAAACACTTTCAAACGTTTGTGCATTTAAAGTTATTTAAAGCAAACCTCAGTGAAAATCTCCCAGGTTCACCTGCAGAGACCAGAGTTTTGTTTCCACCTTCAAAAAGTTTATTTAAATATAATTAAAAAAAATTAAAAATTTGTATTTTAAAGTGATATACATCTGTATGTTACCTGTGGAGGAAATCTAAAGAAGGATGGAGATCCCAGCTGCAGCCACCAGGAAGTAAACCTCTTATTAAAAACCTCTTATTAAAAAGGAAGGCGATGACGTCATCGAGGAGAAGCCACGCCCACCGGAAGCTCGCAGCTGCAGAGGGAAACGGAAACATTTCTGCCAGCAGCTCTGGATGTTAATATCATCTGATCCAAACAGCTGCTGGTTTTCAGCCGGTTTCTCCGTCATCAGGACAGATGAGAATATCAGCTTGATCCTCCTGGTTCTTTACAAACGAACAGATGAACCTGGAGCTGGAGCTCCGTCCAGCACCATCTCCACCATGACGGTGTGTCTGAATCACACCACCCTCTCCCGGTTGCCCCGGCAACAGGAAGAGACTCCAAGCCCACCTGGACAACAGGTAGAGACTTTACATTGAAACATTTCAGTAAAAATCCCCTCAGGTTCGTTGGACTGAAGGAGATGGGATCTCCTCTGTCCTCAGTCTGTCTCAGGTTTTGCTCCTTCCATTGATTTCCTTTGTTTTTTACTTTTCTGTCGCTCTGAAATAAATGATGTTTGTAAAAATATCATCTGTTTGTGACAGTAAAAGCTGAATCTATCAGTTATGATGCAAATAAACCTGAAAATGTTTCTAACACATTCAGACTCTAAGTGGTTCTATTGGGTCACCTGTCCCACTTCTCCCTCACAAACCTCAAAATTACATCCAATGATATGATAGGGAGTTTCCATAGCAACCAGTGACTCAGGTTTCTCTTTCAGAACCTGAATAGTCCATTTATTTCCTTTCTGACTCGGTTTATTCTCCCAGCAGTCAACACTGGGAACCAGTTTAACTCTAACTGGTTGAACAGATGTTCCACACATCAAAACATCGAAGTGTGTTTTATCCAGAAACTGTCACAGGTTTGATTCCCTTCCCCACTTCCTGTCCAGGTACCAACAAATAAAGCTAGGAAACGTTTTATACACTGGAGGTCAAAGGTCAGAAAACAACAAGCAGCCGCTGCTCTAGTTTCAGCCACAGGACGTTCCACTGATCAGAGCAGCAAACTTCACATTAACGGAGTTTTTCCCAACAAGTCCAGGAGGTCCAGGAGGTCCAACAAGTCCAAAAGGTCCAACAGGTTCAACAAGTCCAACAAGTCCAGGAGGTCCAACAAGTCCAAAAGGTCCAACAGGTCCAACAAGTCCAACAAGTCCAGGAGGTCCAACAAGTCCAACAGGTCCAGCAAGTCCAACAACAGCAAGTCCAACAAGTCCAGGAGGTCCAAAAGGTCCAACAGGTCCAACAAGTCCAGCAAGTCCAACAAGTCCAGCAAGTCCAACAAGTCCAGGAGGTCAAAAAGGTCCAACAGGTCCAACAAGTCCAGCAAGTCCAACAAGTCCAGCAAGTCCAACAAGTCCAACAAGTCCGGCAAGTCCAACAAGTCCAACAAGTCCGGCAAGCCCAACAAGTCCAACAAGTCCAGCAAGTCCAACAAGTCCAGCAAGTCCAACAAGTCCAGCAAGTCCAACAAGTCCAACAAGTCCAGCAAGTCCAGCAAGTCCAACAAGTCCAGCATGTCCAACAAGTCCAACAAGTCCAACAAGTCCAGCTCCCAGGAGGCTCTTCATCTCCAGCTAATGTGTCTGAGAGACGATTTCTGTTCCATTAAGGACAAATTAACGGATAAATCTGGAGTTCATCCGATTTTAATCATCAAAAAAGTTCCCTGAAGGCACCAAAGTTAACAACAGTGGAGCTTCAGTCCGATAGATAGATAGATAGATAGATAGATAGATAGATAGATAGATAGATAGATAGATAGATAGATAGATAGATAGATAGATTGATTGAATATCTGGTAAAACTGAGACAGAAGAAGCTAAGTGCGCTAAACATTTGCAGTTAGCTAAATGCTAAAGTAAAAATGACCTTAACCTGCACATAAACAGGCTGTAACATGTTTATGTAACAATCTGAATCTGCCTTCATCTTTTTAACATTTTAAAACTTGATATGTTGAAATATTTTCCAGCCTCTGACCAATAAAATCACCTGCAAAGAAGAAACCAGTGAAAACTGGAAGAATCGGCTTTGATCCTGATATAATTAAACACAACCATTACTGAACCAATATTTTATCAAAACTTCACCGAATGTTAACATTTGTTCTGGGTTCTGTGTCATCTTCTTGCACAATGTTGCAGTTTGTTGGACTTTAATCTATTGCCACACTGAAAAACATACATAGTTCAAATTCAGGAGTGCAGAGTGAACTGGGATCAAACCAGAACATCGTGCTTCTCTGCTCCTTTCATTGTTGAATTTGGACGACTTTCAATCAGATTAGCAAGCAGCTAAAGCAGCCACAGATTTCCAAGGTGAGCACATCGACTGGAAACCAGGAGAGAAAACGTTCGGACCAGAAGACGAAGATGACGAAGACCCTGGTGCTGCTGCTGCTGCTGCTGGCTGTGGCCCATGCTAAAGTCTTTGAGCGCTGTGCCTGGGCGCGCACCTTGAAGGCCAATGGCATGGATGGTTACCGTGGCATCAGCCTGGCCAACTGTAAGTACAGATGTTAGCATCAGATGTGCCTTTAATAAAGCTGGTTGTTGGTGTTTAAAACCTTTGTTTTCCTTCATCTTCACTTCTTTTATGAATCATTTCCTGGTTTTCAGAGACGTCAACATCGGCAACCATCTCTGATTGGTTAAGATCGATGTAGATGTTGGGTTGGTTTATATCTCTTTTGTTGGTTAGTCTGGTCAGTTCAGTTGCCCCAATGAGTCGCCAAGAACTGGACCTACAGACCTTACAGTGAGAAGGTCCAGGGTCTTTCTGGATGGAGTTTCTTCCTTTGCATTTCTTGGTTTGCTGTAGACGTCTAGATGCCTCCAGGTCGTGTTCAGCTCATTGTCAGTGGTAGAAGGTTGTGTTTCTTTAGAGTTTCCACTCTAGACATTGTCACTCACTCAACTATCTTTGGCAATAGACTCCTGTTCTCTTGTATCCCTGAAGGGAGATGGATGATTTTTTTATCCAGTGTTTAGTCTTTACCCAACAGATGCTCAATCTGGTCTTTTCCGATTGTCCATAGGGGTTTGCCTGACCCAACACGAGTCAGGCTTCAACACCAGAGCCACCAACCGCAACACAGACGGCTCCACCGACTACGGCATCTTCCAGATCAACAGCAAGTACTGGTGCAGAGACGGCGGAGTCTCAAGATCCAACGGATGCGGCATCAACTGCAGCCGTAAGCGTTGAATCCTCATGTTTACTTTGGGAGTTCGCCTGGAAAGCAGAAGTTCCAGTTTTTGAATCTTCCCACAGAACTCCAGACAGACGATGTGACCGCGGCGATCACCTGCGCCAAACGCGTCGTCAGGGACCCCAATGGCATCAGAGCATGGTGGGTCATGTGATGCAGTGCTTTACTTTGATTGGACCGTTATTGGTAACAGTGTTTTTGGTTTCAGGGTGGCCTGGACTAATCACTGTCAGAACCGAGACCTGAGCAGCTACCTGAGGGGCTGCAGACTCTAACCTGGACCTGAAGACCGGATGAACCTTCATCCAGAAACATTATTGTCTGTAGCTGTTAGAGATCTGGCCCCGGTTAAATAAAACTAAGTACACCCCTGATCCAGAGATACCTGAGCCTCTTCCTTTCCTCTGCCGGTCTGATGCTGCATTCACTGACCGCTCGGTGATTCTAATGACCTTCTGTTAAAGTCAACACATTTCTTACCTTCTCCAGCTCAGCTTTTCTTCCAGGTTGATTTATCAAGATTCTCAGGAACGATGCAGTAAAAATCAGAGGGAATTTCACCGTTATTATTTCCAGATCCATGTCTGGTTTTATGACAATGAAACTCTGATGTTTGTTATTAAACATGAATTTAAATAAGTTTAAATTAATTAAATAAACTGGAGTTTTCATGATGTTGGGTTGGTGAACTCATTAAAGTAATGTTGGTCGAACCAGTCAGGGATTTATTAAGGAAATGAAAACAAAATGAATGAATTAAAAAATGAATGGGTAAATGAATCCATCACTCTATCATCCATCCATCCTGTTATTGGAACTGATCATTAATCGTTATTAGCCCCTGCTGATACTTGATATTGATCCAGTTTTGGTAATCGATCCGGTTCGGCTGCATTGCGGCGTTTTGCTTCATCCTCAGAGTAAAACCTGCTGATTTATCGCTGCTTTGTCCAATCAGAAGGTTTTAGGAGTCAATTAGAACCTGGTTGTGTCTCTGTCTGGTTTTATTTCTGGATCCGGCAGCAGCTGCCCGTCTCTCCGTGTCATCGGCTCATAATGGAGTCCTGAACTCCATTTCCCTCTGAAGCTCCGTCTCATCTCCAACCTGCAGCAACCTGAAGCTGCGCCGCACGGCGCCATTAATCAACCGGCCGAGTGGAGGCAGCCGGATCAATTCATCTGCAGACAGAGGGGATGGATCCATGCGGGCCGTGTGGGCCGGAGCCGGTTCTGGAAACAGTGATGGAGGAGCTGAGGGGCGGTTTGATGCAGGGCAATGCTTTACCTTTAACCCATCCAACAACGACTCATCGCAACATGGATGAATGATCAACAAACAGCAGGAGCTGCCAAAGTTTGGTAGTAACTAGTTACAGTTACTGGAGTAACTGTTGAAAAATGAACTTTTAGGAGTATTTTTACTACATTGTACTTTTTTTAAAATTTTTGCCTACATTAAAATGTCTGATGCTTAAGCTAATGCAAAGAGCAAGGAAGCTATTTAGAAAGTGTGGTGAACACATTATGTGCTGATAGCAAAGCAAACCGTTAGCTTGCTGCTTTAGCGTTGCTAAACGTTCAGCACACTTGCTGAGTTTCTAAACAAACGCTAAAAAACTTACTTACTTTGCTGGTTTTGGATAAATTTCAACATCTGTGTTGAAATTTTGGTTTTTGTCAAGATGTTTATGCTTTTATTTTGAAGTCTGTTTATGCAGCAGTTTCATTTCCTCTCATCATGTTTTCTCGTTTTTTGTTCCCCCACAAAATAAAACCTGGGCAGTAGAGAACAAAGTATGAACATAAATACAATATCTGCAGGTTGCTGCATTAAAAACAGACATGTTTGTTTAACAGTTGTAATTTTTTGATAGAAAAGGTTTGTCATATCCAGAATATTCCTGTATTCCTCACATTGTGGTTCAGGAAATTTATTCTGTACCCAGAATGCATCACTGTAGCGTTAGCTTCCAGCCCCTTAGCTTTAGCATTAGCAGAAAAACCCTTAATGATCCAGTAAAACTACGTCATGCTGCCATCTTGAGGCTGGAGGAGATCCAGGTCCAGCAGAACCTGGAGATCCGGTTCTGGTCAGAACTTTCCTTCCTCTGTTTGTAGCAGATAAATCCGGTTCCTTAGAGGGTGATGACGGTAGTTTAGCCTCAGTTCGGCCTGCAAGCTGATTGGCTGCTGGATCCAACAGTCCACCTTAAACTCCGCGGCGCTGGGGAAGCATTTCGGCGGTGCACACCTGTTTCCCCAGGTGTTTCCGGTCTAAACAAGGCAGCAGGCGGGTTTGATTGATCCTCCCTGAGGTCCGTCCACCTGCAGCCCGAACCGAACCGAACCGAGTCGCTCCTGTTGGTTCTGGTTGGTCCACGTTTTCAGATTCTTCTTTATGGAAAATCTGACTCTAAAGATAAACTGTTAAAGGAGTTTTATAAATATCTGAAGAACTGAATCTATTCCTTAAAACATGAACTTTATCATCACAATGTTTTAAAATATGATTCATGTTTGCAGCTTGAATCAGCTTCACTATTATGAAAACATAAATCTGTCATATTAAGAATCAAACCTTTGATATGCCGACATAATGTGGCAAAAAACATGATTAAAGTCTTTTTATCTTAAAATATCATAAATAATGCATTAAAACAACAACAAAGTTTTACTGAAAACAATAAAAGGTTTATGTAGTTTTTTTGGTAACAATTTGTTTCCAGCATATTAATAAACTCAATAATGTAAATAAAGAAAAAACTGCAAATCATGTGAAAAATGAAATCTGGCATTGGAACACTGTAAAAAAGCAAATGATGCATTAACTCCTTTTATTATTTAAAGGTTTAATTCCAGTGCAGCGTGTTCTGTAGTTATTGTTCCAGTAATATTGCTATAGTTCTACGTTTCATACAGCGGCTCTCTAATTGGCGTCACAAACTGGATAATAATACTTTCAAAAGCAATTTTTGAAATAGTTAATATTTAAACATTGATAAACATAAATAAATTGTAAAATGAAGGTTTTTGGTATTTCAATATATTTGCATAAGCAGAGACTCTGCTGCTCTAAAGAGGAGAAATGGAGCAACAAAACATTTATTTCCTGACTGGATCAGGAATGTTATTTTCAGGCTGGAGGTGGAGAGAAGTTAGAACATTTGAATGAGAACAAGACAAAGAGTTGAAGAGTGAATGACGGATGGAGGGAAGGAATGAAAGGCAGGAGATAAAACGGGAGCCGAGCGAAGCTGTGGAGGAGGGCAGGTTGTTAATTTCAGGGTTGGTATCTCTGAGGCAGCAGAACCTCCAGGGTCAGCAGGCCTGGTGCTGGACGTCCATATCAAACAGAGAGGAAGGCCGAGGGAGGAGGAGGAGGAGAGGAGGAGGAGAGGAGGAAGAGAGGAAGAGGAGAGGAGGAGGAGGAGGAGAAGAAGAGGAAGAGGAGGAAGGGGGTAGGAGCGAGGAAGAAGGCGGAGGAGGGAGGGCAGGGGGTGA
>CAEFZX010000293.1:0-42898 GCA_903066825.1 Alfaro cultratus | reverse complement strand
TATATTAATCAAATATAGGATAAGTTGTTGAGCTAAGAGAAATATTTTTAAAAAGCACACTAAATGTAGGTTTGGAATGTAGTTTCTGCAGAATTTGAATGATGATCTTGTTTTATGATCACAGAAATTATGCTTTCCCACATAAATTTTGAGAACGTGTGACGTAAATTAAAGAGACGTCTCCCCAAAAATAAATAAATAAATAAATAAATAAATCAATCAATCAATCAATCAATCAATCAATCAAGTTTATTTGTACAGCACATTTCATCAACAAGGCAATTCAAAGTGCTTCACATCATAAAAACACAAGACTCATAAAAACAGCATACATTATGATATTTTTCACTGGCAGGGTTAATGCAAATCTGCAGTTGAATTATTTTTATGCATCATGACTTTCAGTCACAATATTTCAACTTATGCATTGACCTTTCAAGGGTCAACAACTCTTGAAGGGTCTTAGTAAAAATCAGAAGGGAGGGCTACTCTCTTTATTTAATACCATTAAATTGAAATTGTTTGTGGGGCTAATTTTTGTCCTTTTTGCTTTGGTCAGATGAGGTTTCTGTTGTCAAGCATCATCTGTCAACTCATGCTTGACAGTGTCAAAATGAATTATTTAAGAGGAAGTGCTTGTCTGTTTTGTAATTTAGTCTTCGCCTTAAACTTCCTCAGATGGCCCATCTTTCTCCCTCTGGGAATTCAAGCTATCATATCATATCTTAACCATCAGATCAAGCTTGCTGTCTGAAAGTGGTTTAACCAAAGTGAGTGTGTTCTTAGTCTCACATCACTGCTGACTCTTTTGCTGCATTCCATTGTTTCGCTTTAGCAAGAATAAAGGTTTCACCAAAAGCCCGCTTGCACATGTATTGAGTAAGAGAGTGGGGCCACCCTCGTTGCACCAGTGACTTGCCTTTCAGGCGTACATCTGTGAAGGAATCAATGCAGAATGTTGGTGGAAGTGATATATGCCCTCTGACTCTGCCTCCCACCCACTCACACACAGATTCACACTCTGAGGCATGCACACATGCACACAGTGGGTGAAGACAGCATTGATTTGTAGAGGATCCTCTTGCAGCGATTACAGTGTTTAGTGTTTTATTTGAAATGTATCTGCTCCTGTGCACAAACTGTGACTGATGTGTAACAACAGCTCCCTCTGCTCTCTAACTCTCCATGGGCTGCAGACACATGATGCATGTGTGGAACGAAGGACGAGATCTATCCTTTACTCCAGATGGTTACCAGGCCAACCCCAGATTGGTTGTCATTGTGTTGAACAGTGAAAGAAAGTGGGAGAAGGTAACAATAAAAGTGTTTTTTTATTGTTATTATTAAATTTGATGAGAACCTCCTTAAAAAAAGTAAAAGACAGATAAGGATTCTTGTGTCTGATTTTGTTTGTGTGCACACAGATGGGCCGCTGGGAGAACGGGACGCTGTCCCTCATGTTCCCAGTGTGGCCGAGGTATAACGCCCATGGGGATGAAGATGCTGATGAGAACCACCTCTCCATCGTTACTCTGGAGGAGAAGCCTTTTGTCGTCGTGGATAATGTAGACATCCTCACCGGCACCTGCAACAGGAACTCTGTGCCATGTCGTAAACATGTCAAGCTGTAAGTACCCAAACACTCCAGATGTCAGTGAACTACAGCTAACCACAACTCAAGTTAAAAGTCACATTTATAAAGTATTCAGGCAAAGATTTACAGACTGTGCTTTGCAAAAAGTATTCATGCCTACAGCTTTTACGCATAATGTCATGTGACAAGTAGAAAGCAATTCATTTCAAAATGGTTTTTTTTTGTTGTTTTTTTTTTTTTGACCAGCCAAAACAGTAGAATATACTATAAAAATGTAAAAATATGTATTCAGGCCCCATTACCACAAAGTATATCTGGACCAGTCAAATACCTTCAGAAGTGGCCTAGTTAGTAAACCACCTATATTTAGATTTATATTTACATCAGATGTTGTTTAGAGGCCTTTGAACTTTTTATTCAGTGAATAAACAACATCATGAGGACCAAGGACTACAGCAGACAGACCAGGGATAAAGCTGTGGAGAATACAAGTTAGATGATGAAACATTATCAATGTGCTACAGTGGCCAGTTCAACGTTCATCTGGTTACGCATTTGTGCTAAGACTTAAATTGTTCTCTATTCAATCTGTAGAAGCTTAACTTGTTTTTGAAGAAAGATATTCAAAAATGTCTGTCTATAGATGTCCAATGCTATTAGCGATATACCCCTCCACACACACACCCCAAAAAATGTTGTCCCACAAAGTTTTTATCCTTGGGGGTTGAGTCCTTACTAGGCTTTCCAGATTTTTGTTTATTAAAGGTTTATGGCTGTAATATAGCAAAATGTGGAAAAAAAGTTAAAGTTTTATGAATCAATTTGCAAGGAACCTCACCTTCAGAGGGTGATAAGAGAACACTCCTAAAGTAAATCCAATAAAACTAAAGCGGGTCGTTCTTCATCTATATTTGTATTAAGCATCCTTGAAATGGAATCACACCTTTCTAACCGATCTCAGTCTGTCTGACAACACAACTGTCAATCAGCTGCTCTTTGCTCGTCATCCTGTATTCTATCCTGGGCCCACTCGTTTTATTTTATATAATAGTGACTCACCATCTGTTTATGCAGAGGACTGATATCCAGATGTATGTAGCTTTCACTGGAATAAATACCCATGGTTGGACACATTTACAAGACAGATAGGTTCTCATCTAGTTTGATCTGAGTTTTTTCTTCTTGATCCGATAATGAATTTCTCCCTATTGCTCAGATGTAATTTACAGTGTAGCCATTTTTTTTCTTTCACTTCAGCTTTATTAGTGCTTTGTTTGTAATTTAGTAATATAGATTTTGTTTTAAGTAGTGTAGCTATTGACTATACTCTCAAGTTTATGGATATTACAATTCATCTCAAGAATAAGCTCCCCCTCTTAGCCCATTGCAGTGTTCTTTATGTTTTTACACAGAAATCAATTGCTTTTTCTTTTAAAGCATTAGAAACACCTCCTAAATCTGCAACCTACATTTTAATTCAAAAATACAGGAATGCAGGAAAGTATCTATCTTATACGAAGCAACATTTAAAGACATCAGCCAAGAAAAATACAACATTGGATATAAATGGATCTTCCACAGACATTAACCCAAAGCATCCAGCCTAAGAGGTTGTTACAAAGTGTGTTAAGGACAGAATAGACAATGTTTTGGTGTGGCCATCACAAAGTCCAGATCTCAGTCCTATGGAGAAGTTGTGGGAAGATCTGAACAGGCGTGTGTGAGTGAGGCGGTGGACAAAATGGGCTGCCTCACTTGTGCCCCTTTTAGATGAGTTGGAGTTCTGGCTCATTCCCTCTGCAGAATGAGTCAGAACTCCAGCAAACTGTGGTGACAAACTTGTGGAAGGGAAGAAACTCCAAAAATTGGAGGGGTGCTACAAATGAGCTAACGGTTGTTATTAATAATAATAATAATAATAATAATAATAATAATAATAATAATAATAATAATAATAATAATAATAATAATAATAATAACAGAATTATGGGTGTTTTCTTGCAAAGGGAGGCAGTTGGACTTGCCAAATGAACTGAACTTAAATAGCATGGACTCATGACAGGAGGTAGCTGAAATCGAACCTACAACTTCTGTGGGGAGCTGAGATCGTGTTGGATTTTATCTGCAGGGTTTTGACAGAAACATGATCCTCAAACTGACCAAAGTTTTTGTCTGAATGAGAGAACAGTCATGTGCCCAGAAGTCAGGGGTCTTTAGTTTGGAATTTACTCTCAAGGATTTGCTCACGATAGGATTACTTCTTTTTTGTTGGTGACAATGCCTTTTTTTTGAGTTTCTGCTGTGTTTTATTTCAAAGATTATTGTGCGATTATGCCCTGATTCCCATACATCGTTCTAGAGGGGGTTTCCTGAGAAGGTCATGGCTAAACCTTCGTAGGAAAAGGGGGGGGTTTCCTATGAAAAAAAAAAAAAAAAAACTTTTTTCGTAGGTTTTTACCCTAAAACACCTTTGGGCAAGGTTTTACCCCTAAAAGTGTCAATTTCTAATAATATAATATTTTTGCTCTACTGTGTGCTGTACATGCTGGAAGTTGTAGAAATGTGTTTGAGGTTGTCACTTTTAAAGATTCTTGCTTGTAAAACGTTTGGTTATGCAAGGTCAACAGACGTTTTGATTGGTTCTTGATTGGTTCTTGATTGGTTTGGTTGGTTGTTCTGGAGTAGGGCTGAAAACTCATCCAGCTCATCTAAATGAATCATTTTATAAACTGGTATTTTTTTGTTTGTTTGTTTCAGAAGTGTTTCTGGTGGGAATTTCCTAAACATTTTTGATATTTTGCTGTTTGGTGACGAGCAGAGCTCGGTTTTTTCCGTCTCGTTTCGGCTGCAAGGCGTTGTGGATGTAATTTGTGACTTCTGCTATTTTTGTCTCCTTTAAAGCTAAACTTTAGTTGACTCAGCAGTATTAATGCAGCTCCACTAAAGCTGCTGTTGCACATCTGAGGCCAGGAAGTGAAAAGATGTTTAAAGTATCTTTTCCCACCTGTACTCCTGAACCTCTCAGTGCTCTGGGTGTGTGAACTATTCTGTTCAGAAGCTATATGTGGTCTGCCCCATCGTCAACCTCTCCAAGTTCTCCTTTTTTGTCTTGCCCATGTTCTCCACCCATCTTCTTCCCCTCTGCCTGCCAGTGGCCATTCACATCAAATTCCATATTCTGGCATCCAGCACACCTCCGGGAGTTGTGCGCCATGTCTGCAGGCTACAATCTATTCTCTCTCACCAGGAGCAGCAACTTAACTTGTAGTTCCCAGCTGCAGCGTTGTCATTATTTCACCTGGCCTTGACTCCTCTCTCAGATACTCCTCTACAGTGAAATGTCAGAAGTAGAATTACTCTGGAATATTCTGTTGTAAAAAGTATATATTTTTTCTGAATGTTTCTGTTTCCAGTACCCTCAGAGGTCCAGCTGTTTTAAAAACCAGTCACCCACATGTAATACTTTGTATGCTTCTTTTTGCACTTTGATCTTATCTATCTTAAAAGTTTTAGGAATTCATAACTGACTTAACTTAGAGTGTAAAATTAGTGTGTTTAAAGTTCATTGCAAAAAAATAACTGTGATCAGCTGCTTCCTTTTGTATTTTTTAAGACCCCTGACTTTCTTTGAATCTTAGAAAGTTGGCTGTTTATACTCAAGTCAAGTCAAAGTTTATTTATATATCAGTGCTAAACAACAATCACATCATCACAGACAGATTCAATTTATTAATCTGCCTAACTAATTAAATTCATTCTCAGCCTCAGAATAAAGTGTTTTTTAGTAAACATTAACCGACCCTGATCTTCTACCCCCATGTTTACCATAGAGGTGGTTAATTAAGGGTTATGTATGAGTGTTCTCCATGTTGGCTGAAAGGTGTTTTTGTCTCATTGTACCAGCACATCTTCTACCACATAGTTGTCCTGGTGACAGATTATTCCACCTGTGCATTGGGTCTCTGCAGTCTCATTGGCCTCTTGGCTGCTTCCTAGATTAATGCTCACCTTCCCCTGCCTGACAGCCTAGGGGGATGACTAAATCGTGGTAAGTTTGCAGAAGTCCCATTTTCATGATGGACTGAATACTGGAACATGCAATGTTCTAAGTGTGGCGTATTACTTACGATCCTCAATTAGAGAGTTGTTAACTGCTCATTTAGATGGTTTGCAGAAAAAAAGAAGCTTGCAAAGATTTGACTTGTACAGAAGTGTAATTGCTCCCTGGGAAAACGTTGTGGGTCTGATTGCACAATAAACTCCCCATGTGAGCTGACTCGGTCATCTAATTGTTCATGCCTACAGTCTTGCTAATCTAAGTGGTTGCTATGATGCACGTCTTTCTCGTCGTGTCCCTTTCTCTCGGTATGACAACCAGACACATGGTGGTGTGGTTGTCACACACACATTTTTAAAAAGTGAACTCCAGCTTAGAGCTCTTCAAAGACAGCCATCATCACTGTGTCCTCTCCTGACAGCCCTGAGGAGAGCCATTGTTCAAGACATCAAAAAAAGGATCCTAAACTGTCTGTGAGTGTGTTTTTGGAAGCAAAGTAAAAACAAAACGAGAGTGACTAAAGATTTTTGTAATATACTGCATCAGTATAATACACAGTCTGCTTTACACCGGCTACCTACAAACAACATTGGTTCCTCCTTTAATGTGTGGTGTAAAAGTTGAGTGCAAATTAATCTTATCTGAAGAAAGCTTTGAAATGAAATACAACGGTACTTATAGCTGTCATTACTAATGATTTACACACTTACCTTTGTCGTATTGAAAGAAATCTTAATGAAATACAAACTTTCAGCAACCGTTCAACCGTTCCTGGAGATATCAGCTTGCAGTGCACAGAGTACACTGATTGTCAAAAGCCCAGATGTAAACCCTGCAGATTAAAGGGCAATCAGCTGTGCATAACAGCCTGCCAGAAACACTAGCTCAAAGCCTTTCCCCCAGAAACAGGTCAGGTTGAGCTGCCGCTCTGACACTCACAGACAGTACATTATGGTATTCAGAGTGCAGATGCAGGGGACAACATCATTAAGAACATTCAGATCTGGCCTAAGGTTACAATGGGCCTTTCACTGCTGCTGCTGCATTGACTTTTTATCTCCATACGCCTCTGAGAATAGATGACTGTTGTTCATGTTTATCTTATTGAGCAAATATTGTCCGATTTCACTTTATTTTTTGCACTCCTGTGAACATATACTAAAGCTTGTACTTGGAACATATGGTGTTGTAAAAACCTTGAAAATTGATTGTGTTTTATGAAAATGTTTTTTTATTGCATCTGTCAATAAGATAATCAAATCTCCTTTGCTGATTTGAGGTATTTTGGACCTATTCAAATCCAGATCAGTGTCTAAAGCCAAAAAAGTCCTTTCAAATTCCACCCATCCTCTACACACTCAGCTTCAGGTAGCAGATTGTTTTCTATTTAAGTGTTGAACAAATTGACTGAAGAACTCTTTTATCCCTACACTCATCCATTTTTTAAACAATTAATTAATGGCCTGAGTTAAGATTACTATTGACTTACTTAAGTTGAATTTTAGCTTGAGTTTCTATTTATTTATATATTTTTGATGTATGCTATTAAATGATCTCCTTTACCTTGAGATTTTTTTTCTAATTTTTTATCTCACTAATTGTGTCAGTTATTGTGTGAAAGTGTGATGGCTCCACCACTTGTTGCAAATGGCTTGTCCTTCAGGGACTTAAAAAAGTGAAGTAAACTGAAATTTCACTTGTGACAGACAGGCACATGATTACTGCCAGACATTTAGAATCAAGAAATGATTTAAGCAGAACGCGTCTGACAACCCAACAGGCTAAAAAAAAAGCTAAACATACTGGCCTGACCTAAAGAAATCCAAACCACAGTCTGAGCCTTTATGCAAATCCAGATAATAACAAAAGTACTGCCTACCAGAATTTCTATAAGAGTGAATCAACGATTAAACCAGGAGTTTACAAAGTAAACGAAAGCAACATCTCGGAATTCAGGCCTCAATGGCAAACTGAGTGGTTGTAGATTTAGTAATAATAAATAGAACAAGCAGGAAGATTTGGTGAAGACAGGTGAAAACCACACCTGAGCAAAGAGAGAACAATCCATATTTTTCTAAATCATGAATTGGAACCAAAAAACAGAAAACCCTTAAAGACAATGTCTGGCTTATGCAGCAGGACAGTAATCCAACACACGCCTTAAACGCCACCTTGAGATTGCTTGGACAAACAAAAATGAAAGGTGTAACAAGGAGACATAGAAGGAATCTCTCTGGGATGATACTTTTCATAGCACAGTTGTAAAAGTTACTGTCCAGCCCACAAGCACACACTCACTTCTCTCGTTTTATTGCTACATTTTTGTTGTTTCATAGCAAAAGTTAAACAAATGTGATGACAATTCGCTGTTGTTGCTGCATGTTCACTTATGTGTGAATGTGTGTTTACAGAGTGACATAAGGATTCTGATGGGCCCCAGCTGGGCGGAGATCATGTATAGAGTGCGTGTGCATTTGAACCCCAGGGACACAGATCGTCCATACTCACAGATGTTGAACACATAGTATTATCTTCGTCCATGTTTTTTTTTTTTTCTTTTGATCTTTCACGTCTTTTACCATCATTCTCCGTTTTCTCTGCTCTGTGAATCTCATTTCTTCATGAAATTTTCTCTCAGATTGGATTCAGCAAAAATTCAAAAATGACACGTGAAAATGTCATGGAGTTTACGATCCATATAAGTTACATCAAAGATGGCTTAATGAAATTAAGTTTTAATGGAAATGCTTTTGAAAAAGGCTGGTACGGTTTAATACATTATGAGAATCACTTGATCCAACAATTCAGTTTCTGTCATTGCTCCCAGGTCCTCCAGGGACGACTGTCAGAAAAGTTCACTTAAATATTTGTTTTCTTTCTGTGCATGCATGCATAGTGTGTGTGTGTGTGCGTGTGTGTGTGTGTGTGTGTGTCGGGGTGTGCAGGCATGTGTGTGACTACAAATACACACAGGTAAACTTTTTATTATGAAGGAGATAAAAGGAACAGAAAGTAGTGAAGAAAAGGACGGCTGATTATTTAATCATGTGGGTTGGTTGCTCTGTAACTATTTAAAGCCAGCAGCATCTGCTCAGTACCCCTGTGTTTTCATCTGGTTTGGTTAGCTGGCACTGAGAGAGACACACAGCACACTGTCTCTCTCTGCCTTTCAGCAGAATTCACGTTTACTCTGCCTGTTGTAATTCCACATTTACAGTTTGACTGAAGCGACAGATGTGCACAACCAGCTTAGACGGTTACAAGCAGACATCTTTACTTCTGGCTTGCATCCATGTTGTCTTGTAAATAAAGTCTGCTTAAAAGTGTGCTTTTTGTCCTGTGTTTGTTACAGAAATGGCACATCAGGAGGTGCCTATATCAAACAGTGCTGCAAAGGTTTCTGCATCGACATTCTGAAGAAGATTGCCAGGAACGTCAAGTTTACCTATGATCTTTATCTGGTTACCAACGGAAAACATGGAAAGAAGATCAACAATGTGTGGAATGGCATGGTTGGAGAGGTAGTGTCACCTTTGTTTCTCAAAAGTATAATGACATTTACTTCTGACTTAAAGTGTCAAGGACACAGTAAAACTATTTACATGATTTAAACAGATGAACTACCATCTTGTGATGGCGCTGGCCATCTTCTGATCAGGGTAAGTCAAACCGTAAACTCTGTGTATTCAGTGTATCTAAGTCAATGTTTATTACCATTCAGTGAGTTGAAGGGAACAGATGTCCAGCTCCAAATCTTCACTGTCAGACCTTTCCTCCCCGTTTGACTTACCCTGATTACGTCACAAGATGGCGCAGGCGTTTGACCCAGTTACAGCGATACTCTGCATTTATAGTAGTCTATGAGAAGGATTTATTATTAAAAGCTTTTGAGTACACAGAAAGAAAGCACAGTAGCTCATCTTGTTAAATCATGTCAGTGGTTTTATCTTGTCAGTAACAGGATAAAATGTCATAAAATATTGAATACTATTCGCAGAATAGTTGTGCATAGTTTTCTATACAAACTACTCTGCTTCCCAAGACTTGAACATGACTATGAAATTTTAAGTTTGGGTGAGAAGGTTTCTGTTTGACATTTTAACATTTTGTAAAGCCACAAAATTAGCCCTTTACGCATCAGTACTCAAGCTTCCCTCTCCACTTGGCTTCCCAAATGATGAGGTCTTTGGTCGGGTACCGATGCAGGTGAACCAGGCGAGACTTTTAGCTGCGAGGGAGCGGTGCACTCTGTCAAGCTGTGGTGGGTTCAGGAGCACTTCTTTCACAAACAGCTTGCAGAGGAGGTTGGAGAAGAAATGAGTCGGGGGCCCACTTTCAGTGTCTTCACGCAGACAGAGGCTGTGGATGTTCTGTTGCCTGCTGCAGCTTGGTGGCTTTGTCCTTTAACTTGACGTTGTCTTTATGGAGAGCGGCGCAGTCTTTGAGGCTAGCTGCTCACTGGCCCAGATCGTCTGTTGCCTTGTCTAACGAAGAAACTTTGTCTGCCTGTTTCTCTACCTGCTCTAGCTTCGAGCTAAGTATGTTTGTTGAAGGTTTGAACTCAGATGTCAGATCCTCCTGGTGCTGCTGAAGCAATGTATGTGATAGCCTCTAGCGTTAAGCTAACGTTCTCCTTTTTACTTCCTTTTGCGCTCTTAGTAGCTGTCACTAGTGGGTAAAAAATGTTCAAAACATTAACAACGATGTTATTGTACCAGCGGGCGGATTAAAAGTAGCCATCTGTTGAGTTGTGACTTTGTTTCTATATCTGTCCTTTTCACATGGTAATCCAGAAGTCCTTCATTTATTTCTTTTTTACATTTATTAAAAATATATATTGCTCCCATGTAAAGAAATATATAGTATATTAAAGATTAAAGTTTTTTTTTCAAAGATTAGAAATTACTAGTGTGTGTATCCTTAAAGTGTTTGGGGGGCTGGCACCTATCTCTAGCTCTCATTGGGTAAGAGGAGGTGTACATCCTGACATCTTCATTTTACTAGTTAAATAAAAATAATTCCCTTTCATGCATGAATTATGATCCTATAAGTTAGGAATTTTTTTTCCAAAGTGTTTTTGATTTTCCTATGTTATATATAAAAGGTGGGGGAAAAGAAATGTATTTTTTTTTCTAGGATTTGTCCCAATACTATTGAAATGCTGTATATTATAAAGTGAATATATTTTGACATAAGTTTACAGAATGCATAAATATTGAATATAGCATTCAACTGTCATCCTAGTCTAATGTTCACTACTATCTCATCCCTATATTCAGTCCCTCTCATTCAACAGGTTTGGTTAAAGACAGTCTAGTTCCAGGTGTTATCATGGGTTGTTTTTTATTTTATTTATTTATTTCAAACATGATAGTAGCATAAAATAATGAACAACAAGAAATGCAAAAGACATATTTTTGTACCACAGTATTCTTAACATGCTTGAAAAGGAATAGGAAGAAGTAAGAAACTTTCTCCTACCCCATAAACTCATACAATATTTTCAGATGAGCTCACATTAACAAATCAAATCAAAAATTAAAATAAACAGGTTCACTAATTTTCCATGTTGTCTATACTTTTCTACACTTCAGGTGGTGTATAAGAAGGCCATCATGGCAGTGGGATCACTGACCATCAACGAGGAAAGGTCAGAGGCCATCGACTTCTCCGTGCCCTTCGTAGAGACTGGCATCAGCGTCATGGTGTCACGCAGCAATGGGACTGTTTCGCCCTCTGCCTTTCTTGGTATCTTTTTGACTTTCTCTAATAAATATTGTATCCCCACTTCTGCTTTTTTTTCTTTTTTTTTCTCAGTCTAACATCCTGCTGAGAGGACTGCTGGGGCCACAATAATGGGGCGGTGCTTACATGGTGGCAAAGTCCTCAACATGAAATGGAATATTTTATTCACTCGCTATATGCTGGCCAAACTCCACTTGTACTCTGACTTCATCTGGGCCTCAAAACCCTAAGCACATTAATATTTCTACCAGAGCAGAGCAAGTGGAGCATGCCAGCTGTTTCTATTTTTTTTTCTCTTTTTCGAAAAGTCAGCTTAGACAAAGCAGTCTTGATGTTTGCTTCGTCTTCCTCCTCTTCTTCCCCTTCTCCAATTGTTGAGATGACGAGAAACCAAAAGCGTTCTGCTTGCCTAATGTCTTGTGTTGTCATTGGAGCGAGACAGAGAGTGAGGGGGCTGTGGTGGGGTGTATTGGACCGTGCATGTGTTGGTCCCTGTGTATCAAGCCATGTGTCAGAATTACATTAAAAAAAACGTGTTTCTGATGTTGCACTAATATATTGGGATGTTTTTGTATAAAGTAAAGGACGTGTTGAAAATGAATGTGCTGTGGCTGTGTTTATGGTTGATGTTAAGAGCTGAATGCTTTGTGTGCGGGCGCGTGTGTGTGCGTGGATGTGTGTGTGTGTGTGTGTGTGTGTGTGGAGTCGGGCTCAGGGTATCAGTGACGGTTCAGTATCTCTTGCACTCATATTAGAAGCACCTCAGCACACAATCTCTCAGGGTTGGCTAACCCTGGCAGTTACATACTTACACATGCAGTGACGCAAACACACGCACACACACACGCAGGGACATGCACATTGTGTGGGTTCAGCAGCTCTGGCACTCATCCCGCTGTCTGAACTCCTGGCCTGCTGCACACCAAGCACAGACTCATACGCACACAAATAAATCACACATTCATGTTGATAGTGGCGGCACATCAGATCACTTAGTTTGAATCTCGTCTCTTCCACCTTCCTCTGTCTCTCCTCCTTCTTCTCCTCTGTCCCCCTCTGCCCTGAGCCTCTCCGTCTCTCAGCTCTCATCCGAGGGAATAATGAAAATATGTAAATGTGTTCCTTCAAACTCTCTGTGACTAACTGTCTCCCTCTCCTTCCTTCCCTAGAATCTCACTGGTGTCTCCTCCGTCATCTTTTTGTATCACCCTCCCCCTCAACCGTGTTGCTTTTTTTGTGCATCTCCTTCTCCTCTTTCACATCTCTTCAGCTCATGGACTCAGTTTCACAAACACTGAGTGTCTCCTTCTCCTTCTCTCCCCAGAGCCCTTCAGTGCATCAGTTTGGGTGATGATGTTTGTGATGTTGCTGATTGTCACAGCCATTGCCGTCTTCCTCTTTGAATTTGTCAGTCCACTGGGCTTCAACCGCAACCTGGCCCAAGGCAAAGGTAGACGTGCACACACACATGTAATATGGAATATCACACCAATAATTTTTCCAGCAGCAGGAAGTGGTAAATCAAAGTTTTCCCCTAAGCAAGAAAAAAGTGACCTATTACTGCTCTGACTTGAATCAATTCATGCAAGAGCAAGATAACATTCCCATCCTGAAGCTGCTCTCAGGAACTTTTGCTTGAATGCAACATCAAAACATAGAACCTGAAGCTAACATGTTGTTTTTTACAACTTTATCTACTACTAGGTCAGCCATGACTATTTACTTTATTTACCGAAACACTACGTAGCACCTCAGTCTTTGGCTTAATGTTAGTCTTATACAGATTGATAAAGCGTCTCCACATCTAAAACAATTATATTATCAATACTGTAGCATAAATGTTTAGTATTATGATTCTATACTACATTATTTTAATTTAAAATGATAAAAGCAAACATGCAGACATTGCAAAGTCTTCATACCAGTTGTCATATCAAAAACACCAACCACAGTCTATTTTGTTGGGATTATTTGTAATATTAAAAAACAAAGTGGTGCTTTACTTTAAGAAAAGTGTGGTGTGCATTTGTACACAGCCACATTATCTCTAAAGAAAATGCAGAACAAGCAGTGGAAATAACTTATATATGAAGTGGACTTTAATCACGGTTTAAATTCAGCTGTTCTTTAAGGGCCTCAGTACTGTGGCCGACATGTGCAAATGGCAAAGTGAGCTGCCAGTCATCCATCCATCCATCCATCCATCCATCCATCCATCCATCCATCCATCCATCCATCCATCCATCCATCTATCCATCCATCTATCCATCCATCCATTTTCTAACACCCTTGTCCCTTGGGGTGCTGGTGTTTATCTCCAGCTAACGTTCTGAGCGAGAGGCGGGGTCACCCTGGACAGGTCGCCAGTCTGTCGTAGGAAATGAGCTGCCAATGGATGTAAAAATAAAAAACAAAAAAACAAATGAAACAGAAAAATGATGCAAACAAAAATGCTTCAATAGCAGAAAATAAAAGCAAAAATCTTTCAACAAAATAAATGCAAACAAAAAAGGTTGCAATCACAAGAAATGCTGCAATCACAAATAAAACGCTGCAGTCACAGGAACAAGCAGCAAGAGGGAGAAATGCTTCAAATAGCAAAAACAACAGCAAATGGCTAAAAGGATTGCCCACCCAATTTTTGCAACCTTGAATGTATGCTCTAGTTTAAACATTACAATACCAAGATGCAGCCAGACCTGTGAAATGGTGGTTAGACATTCAGAGGTCTCAAAAGACACCTGTCTTCCTCCAGAATGTGTCTGTTCCCCCAGTACTACAAAATAAGACATTACCTATCCAGGTCACTAAAAGAAAATGTACGAAAAAACAGAAATACAAAATACAGCGGTCTTATATCAAACAGACTCATCTGGCACCAAATCACATAAACTGGCTCTGATATAAGATCATTATCAGCAAAAGGACTAGAGGACTTAATCACTTAATCACTCAGCATAATATTGGTGTTATGTTTCTGACAGAAACATGGTTGGATGTCCTGAAATGTGCTGCACAAATAAATTTGATTGATTGATTGATTGATTGATTGATTGATTGATTGATTGATTGATTGATTGATTGATTGATTGATTGATTGATTGAGTGATTACACTTCCTGTTTGTATTGAGGGTCTGGTCCGATATGATTTGTACTTTGCTCCACTCCCCCTAGTGGTCTGGAGCTCTTCCGTTTTGTGGAGAAATTTTGCAGTTGATTTTGCTTTTTGCAGCAGTTCTCCCCCTTGCTCCTTTTATTTGGATTTGCAGGGTTTTTTGTTTGCATTTGTTTTGTTGATTGAAGGTTTTAGCTTCTATTTTCTGTTGTTGCATTTTCTTTCTATTCACATTGTTTTTCTGTTGCAATTGTTTTTTTTTTATTTTTTACATCTGTTGGCAGCTTTTTTGCCATCAGCTTTGCGTTTGCACCTGTTTGCTGCTTGTTAAGCTGTTTGCTACTCGTTTGCACCTGTCGGCCACAGTACTTCAGAGGTTTCATCAAGTGAGCTACCAGCATCATGAAGAAAAAGGAACACAACAAGGTCAAATATATAATCATGCGGTGGTTTAGGACAGCATTCTTATGGCTGCCCAGTTAAACTAAGAAGCCGGAGAAGTGAGCATTAATAAGAGAAACTACAAAGAGACCCGTGGTCACTCTAGAGGAAGAGTAATGGTTAGATTTAAGGTAATGGTCAGGGCAGGCCTATATGAATGAATAACAATGAATGAAAGTCATTCAACCTTTGTAGAGATAAAAAAACATACACTGTGCATTGCTGTGCAACAAAGATTTGGTTTCTTTCAGTCACTAGCAGGCAGTTCGCATCAACAGGTGGAGGTAATGAAGATAATACTGGTCACTCCAGCTTACTTCAGTTACATCTGATTAAAAAATGTTAAACCATAGGAACAGTGAGATGGAAACTTTTAATATAAGTGTAACAATTTATAACCTTTTATATACCTTGATACTAATAATTGGCCCATGCCTCTGGAACACAAGAGGCATCAAATGGTATTTTAACACCATCAGATAGAACTGTGAGTTCAGTGTTTCATTATGCTTTATCTTTGACTCATCATGCAATCCTTTTCCATTTTTTTGTATTGCTCCGGCTGATCCCTCAGACCCACATGGTCCATCATTCACCATTGGAAAGGCCATATGGCTGCTGTGGGGTCTGGTTTTCAACAACTCTGTGCCTGTGCAGAACCCCAAAGGCACCACCAGTAAATTCATTGTGTCAGTGTGGGCCTTCTTTGCTGTCATCTTCCTGGCCTCGTACACTGCCAACCTGGCCGCCTTTATGATCCAGGAAGAATTTGTGGACCAAGTCACTGGACTGTCTGACAAAAAGGTGGGTTTACACAAACATAGGTACACACACATATACACACATGCATAGAGGAAACAAAACACATTCACAGTCAGGGTTGCTCTTGTAATGGATGCCAGGCCTGCGGCCAGACAAGACTCTCTGGGGAGTGCCCTCAGGCTTCACAGCCCAAACCCACTGGCCGTCCCTGTCACCTCACTATCACTGCCAGCACAGCAGAGTCACAGACACACACATGCTCACACACACACACGCACACACACACGCAGGCTGCACAGATCAAAGGCAAAAGTGTGTGTAGTTTGCAGAACTTGGCAGTGTCAGCAGAACCCCAGCCAGTCTTACACTACACTGGATACACAATGATGATGACTGATGAGTCCTCTCTGCTATCTTTCCTTCCTTGTCCGTCTCTTCTTGCCACTCTCCTCCATTCCTGTCCTCCCTCCTTCACTTTTTCTTCATGTTTGCCCCCACTATTACTTGAACTTTTCTTTTCTTCTTTTCCTTTCCCTTGTTTCTCTCTTCCTGGTGTCACTCACGCCTTTTATCTTTGCCTCTCCCCTCTGCGCTCCTCCCACACATTGGTGTAAGTCTCTTTTAACAAATGCCATATCTTTCTTGCTTTCATTCTTCATCTCCCCTCAGTTCCAGAAGCCGCACTCCTACTCCCCGCCATTTCGCTTCGGGACGGTTCCCAACGGAAGCACCGAGCGCAACATTCGGAAGAACTACCCAGATATGCACCAGTACATGACTAAGTACCACCAGACTGGTGTTGTGGATGCATTGGTCAGCCTCAAGACAGGGTAATGTAAATTTATCAAGTTAGCTCCTCTCATTACAATTAACTTCATCTGAGGGTATGGTTCTCAACCAGCACATGTATTGAAGAATAACCCAAACCCTTGGTAACCAGCTTTAACTAGTGCCAAAATACAGAGGTAGCTTTGCTCTGTGTTTCTGTTACTGACAGTAACATGTTTGCAACTGCTCATTATAAACTCCTGCTGCTCTACAAAAAAGGGAAGCAGCCAAAACAGAAAAACTGTAATTTGCTCTGGAGTTGGCTACCTTTTATTCTCCCTCTCTAACTCCCACTAATAGCAGAGCTGTTTTTTAGTTTTCAGTGTAGGCTTTGATCTTCAGGGTATTAAACATAATTTTACTTTTAGATTTTGTATTAATTATTGTATTGATATAGCACAGCATATGCAAAATGTTTGTTTCTAACATCTCACATTAAACTTAGTTATACAACATCAAAACTATGTAATGAAGGTTTTCAGCTGAGTCATATGTGAACAACTTCAGAAGTGAAAATTGTCATGAAAGGAAATCTGGGGACTTGTGTTCAGGTACACAAGAAACATAAGAGCACTATCTTCCCAAAATATACTATGTTGTTTTTTAAGCTAAATTTAATAAATTAATGTACTGTATTATATTTTATTTCCCTAAGAAATATAAGTCCATAGAACAACTATAAATGGCGCTTTTACTGAGACAATTTTCAAACTACAGTTAGATCTGAAGGGAGTGATTTTTACCTAATCAACGAAAAACTTTTATTATTCAATTCTACAATCAACTACAGAAGTACAGGTACATTCCATTAAAGTTTATAATAATCAGTTATATTAATGTTGGCAAATAAGAAAACTAAATGGCATTTTGAAACTGTAAGAAAAGCAAGTGAAACAGAAGTAGCAGAGTAGCTGAAGTAAGAAATACTTTGATCTCTAGGTGGTAATTAACAGTCACATAACCCAGTGTTTTGAGCAAATCCTGTGGAAAATTTGCAATAAACTTACAACTTTGCAGTCGCTCAAAAATTGGAGGGATCTGTTGACTTGGCGTACATTTCTGTGATTGAGGAATCATGAAAAACTGAAGGGAAGGGACTGATATTCATGTTTAAGGAAATTAGCAGCAGTTCCACAAAATGGGATTCTGCAAACTATTAAATCAAAGGCCTGTCTTTATTTTGGCCGTAAGATTTTCAAAAGTTTTAGATCTAAAATAAGGAACCACCAAAAAAAAATTTGTTTTACCTGATTAGTTTTCTTTTAGAATATTAGTAATGTTTTTCTTTCAAAATAATGACCTAATATTTATCTCTTTATTATTTCCTTACATGATTATTGTGGGGGTTTTCTTAACCTTCGATTTCATACTGAATTTGGGCTGGTTTTCGTCACAGAAAGCTGGACGCCTTCATTTACGATGCTGCAGTCTTGAACTACATGGCAGGCAGAGATGACGGCTGTAAGCTGGTCACCATCGGCAGCGGATACATCTTTGCCACCACAGGTTATGGGATCGCCCTTCAGAAGGGATCGTATTGGAAACGTTTAGTCGATCTGGCTATACTTAGCATCATAGGAGACGGTAAGATGCTTAGTCCGATGTATTAGTCAGATTTTTTAGGTTTTCTTAGAAAATTTTAGTGATGGACTTTCATCAAAATAATGCTATAATAAAAAATTGTATGCTGTTTAGGAGGTCTTACCTTTCTGATAATTACATCTTAAAAGATGAATATAAAAACAATCCTAAAAGATTTTGAGGTATTTATCCCTTTATCTCCCATGGTGTTTTCTGTTTTTATCCTCTTTGCTTTCATTTGATATTGCATCCTCTTCATTCCTGAATTACTCTTTCTACTTGTCTTTTATCATTCATCTTTGCCATTCATCCATTTTAAGACACTTTGTGTTTCTACTTTTCCAACAGGTGAGATGGAGGAGCTGGAGGCGCAGTGGCTGACTGGGATCTGCCATAATGAAAAGAATGAGGTGATGTCCAGTCAGCTGGATGTGGACAACATGGCAGGAGTCTTCTACATGCTGGCTACAGCCATGGGGCTGTCCATCCTCACCTTCATCTCAGAGCACCTCTTCTACTGGAGGCTGAGATACTGCTTCACCGGTGTCTGCTCTGGCAGGCCGGGTATGCTCTTCACTATCAGCAGGGTGAGAGGAAATCAAACACACACAGTTAACACTTTTCCCACTGCTGGAGCCGGTTCCTCAGAATTTACCTTCAAATGTAACAGTATCAGATTTTGTTTTGATTTGCAGCGAACTGGTGGTCACCACCTCTGTTGCTGTTTGAATTTGCGGCTGTGAAAACCATTTATTTGCCAAACTCTCTCCTTCTGTGTGCGTGTGTGTGTGTGTGTGTGGTAAAGACGAGAATCATTTGATTAGAGCCCATCTGAGACCAAAATGAATTTGCTGCTCCACGGAAAGAATTCCACAGAAGAGAAACAAAACTACTAATATCCTAATATTAATATCACTATGTACACTACAGGCAACGGTGGCAAAGGCGGTAGGAGTTCAACTTGCAATGGGTGTACTGCTGGAGTCTGCCTGCCCTCATCGTTTGCATCTCTGGGCAAGACACTTCTGGTGTTGGTGCAAAATACACAGCCTAACTTCTGTCAGCCTTCATCTAGCATATGAATGAACCCTTTGAGATTTCAATTGAAGATATAAAGGGCTCAATAAATAAAATTAATGAGACACTCTCAAACATAGGGTGCTGTCTCAACTCGTAATGTGAAACGCCTTTGAATCCCTGCTGGTTGACGTAACAGATTCAAAACTTCATTTGTCCCAACATCAGTCAGATTGTTAAATAAAGTAGACACATACAGACCAGGCTTCTGATGCTCTGGTCTGATTTGCTGGTTCATGTACTTGCTGGAATGCATGCAGGAATGTGCAATATGTGTTTTCTATTTTATTGTGGGTGTTATGTGCTTAGGACACATTCTGATTGTTTTTGTCTATTTTTCTAGAGTTTGGATAATTTTTTATTTTTGTAATTATTTCGATTACATTAAGTGGTAGCGCTGTTGGTCAGCCTGGATTTCGACCCGTGTGTGTGTGTAGACCCGCCCCTTCACCTTGCTTCTCACCGGAGTTGTTTCCTGTTGAGGTGCACACACAAAACCAGTGTCTGTAGACCACAGCTGACGTCTCCATCCTGCCGTGCGGTAGTTTTTGTTAGTCTTTTTAGGGGCAGTAGGGGCTTCGACGGCCCTGTAGAGGGTTGGCCCCCTGCTATACCTTTTTCTTATTTTTGATCGGCTCACCAAGTCCACCTTTCTATTAATACTTTTGGGGTTTTGTTTTTTCCCTTTTTTGGGACACGGGGATTGAGAGTATTTAACTCTCTCTTTTTTCTTCTTCACAGAGTGTTTTAAAATAAAATAATTTTTGAACCTCATTCTTGCATCTGTGTCCTCAAATATGTTGTGCCCTTTTTGGAGGTAACAGGGTACACACGTCTTTCATTGTTTGCAGTGTATTTAATTGTGGTAGAAGCTTTGTTCAGCATACAATGTTGGAGACAAATTTCCCCTTGAGGACATTAAAGTACCTCCCGAACTGCTTCCCTCCCTCCGGGTTGGAACCCCTTTTGCCTCGATAACTGTCTCCATCTTTTGAGGAATAGGTTCCAAAAGTAGTCACACATTCTTCAACAATGTTCAGCCACCATAGAATGATAGCATCATGCAGTTGCTGGAAATTTGTCAGCTGGATATCCATGATTCAAATCTACCTTTTCATTACATCCCAAAGGTGCTCTATAGGACTGAGATGTGGTGTCTTTAGAGGCTATCTGACTCTTTGTCATGTTCAAAAAAGCAGCTCCTGTAGATGCACACCTTGCAGTCATAAACTAACGGACATAGCCAGCCACTGCATTCAGGTAGACCGTAGTGCTCAGCTATGAGGCCTAAACTGTGCCCAGAAAATACCAACCATTACAGTGCCAACGCCTGACTGAACCGTTTATTCAGAGTCACCTGGATCCATGCCTTCTTGTTTACACCAAATTCTAACGCTACCATTTGAATGCTGCTGAAATCGATACTCACCAGGCCAGGCAACAATTTTCCAATAGCATTGTCCAAAATTGTTCAATTTGGGGAAGCCTGTTTAAATTGTAGCCTCAGTTTGTGCCACCCAGTGTGGTTTTCTGGTGGCTGTTGTGGCCTATGCGCTTTAAACTTCAACCTGTTGATCGTTCAAAGCTGTTATATAAGTTGTGGCTCTGCCTGGCTCTTCTCACAGTTTCATACCTACTTCAGGGGAAGTACCAGCTGGACAGAGCAAGGCAGATTTGAATTGATTGACAGCTGGCCGCATTCACTGATTTACTCGTGATTAAAGTTACTGAAAACTCCAAACAACATCATAGTTTAGCTGTGGACCGCAAACATGCCCCCTGCTGGGACGAAGGAACTAGTATGAATATAATCAGGAGCAGCACCAGGAACACGTTAAGTTTAGCAGCAGAATCAGAATGGCCGTGATTTAGCAGCGCTGCTAGAAGCTGGTTGCTCTGAAGAGAAACAGTGATGATGTGCTCAAGTTACTGTTCGAGATGTGGTTTTGTGCTGACAAACACCAGGACTACATAATATTAGCTTGTGAATTTTATTTTTATTTTAATTAATAAAAAACAATAATAAAGATCATGCATATCTATTGGTTTACATCCTTTGACTGCGTCACCTAAGTCTAAAATGTTGCACATTTAATAACAAGTGCCAGAATGTAATTATATTTATATGTATACCAAAATAATCAGCTGATCTGAGTCTTTATCATTATGTTTGGACCAGCAAAGAATTTCTATAAAACTTTTAAAATATCTGGGTTTATTGTAGTCCATCAGAACCAGAACTTGAAGGTTCTCCATTAATAAATGTTCCTGCAAATATCAGTGGAGAGTCGACCACAGCTGCTGCTGCTGCTGCTGCTGCTGCTGCTGCTCATGTCCTGCCCACAACAGAGTCTAAATGGAAAAGCTCACTACCTGGTGTAGAACCAAACTGCACCTAACCGGTTAGAGCACAACTTGCCAATGGAAAAGCGCCTTTAGTTTTTTCCCTGGTTTAATGCCCTGATAGTGACTGTGATAGAACGAGCCACCATTTAATTCAGGTGTGTTGAACCAAACACGCAGGATCCTGGCCCTTGAGGATTCGCTGTGGACACTGGTGGCCTAAATAAAAGCTTTAAGTTGCTGCCATGTGATTGGATGAGTTGCTATTTGAATAAAAGGTAACAAGTCTATATTTAACAAGAAAGGGAATAGCTGAATTGATGGAACGTTTATACCATGGAGAAAGCAATAAAGCCTAAAAGAAATTATCTTCTATCTTTCATTTTCTTTCATATTACATTTTTTTTACATAGTTTTTACTGACCTGAAAAATGACTCTCAAATTCCAGACTTTTACAGACTGCAGAAACTTTGCAGAAGGCTTGTTTTCTCCATGTGCTCTCACTCCCTCATTCTCTCTCTCTCTCTCTCTCTCTCTCTCTCTCTCTCTCTCTCACACACACACACACACACACACACATTCACAAGTAGGTCTACCAAGTTAAAAATGGTTAAATGTATGCAAGTCCCATAAGCTGATGAAACCACAGATGGACTGGTTGAGGCACAGGCATACAAACCTTAATGTACGCGCAAAGCACAAATGGGCACAGTAAGAACGACCATTTTTACATTATTCATATTTGATGCCTCTGTCTCAGGCAAGGCTTTTATTCCAGACGAGCAGCATTTCACACATTAAGAGTCTTACAAAAAACGTGTGCAATGCATCTGCAAGTGTGTGTCTGTCTCAGCATGCACATGCTGCTTGAGCAGAGGTGCTGGAGGTTAAGTGACTGTAGGAAGAACATTTCCTTGCACTCAGAGACCCCCCTCCAGTGACATCATCCCCTAGATTTAGTTAGCAAGCACCGCTGAAAGTAATTCATCTAAAAAAGTGGTGATTATCTCCCTTTGCCATGCTACAAAATATAATGAGGTTAAGGTTTCCAGTAAACCCACTTAAAAACAAAGTAGGGGTCTATCAATTCTCTTAGCAAGGAAATGAATCCTGTGCTTATTTGAACTTTCTTTGGATAAAGTCACTGATTTATGAATCACCTTTACTTTTCAAATGTCTCTATTTCAGTCAGCCTCTGTCTCTAATTTCCTCACCTGCCATTTTCTCTTTAATTTCCTGTCCTGTGCTCATCTCAGGGTATATGGAGCTGTATCCACGGCGTTCACATTGACATGAAGAAGAAAGCGCCTGAGCTGGACTTCAGTCCTCAAGCCAACATGCTGCACTTGCTCAAATCTGCCAAGTCCATCGCAATGTCATCACCCAAACGCAACACTGTCCTCCTACAACCCAGCATCCTAGACATGATGTCAGGCAAAGGTACTGTACCAGTCTCACATACAGTGTCTTGCAAAAGGAAGGGTTTTTTTTACCTTTTGTCACATTAAAACCTCAACTTCAGTGCCTTTTTTTAATTTAAACGTGATAGAACACAAAGTAGCACATAATAAAGAACATTTAATATATAATAAAGTGTAGTATGTATTTTAATTTGCTCCCCGCACTCCCTGTTTCAATAGAAAATTATTCTATATAATAGAATAATATATAATACATAATCATTCTTTTCTAAAAAATTCCAACTCAGAAAGACTGACTGGAACACATCTATAAACATCAATTTTCAAGTTTTGCCAAAGATTCTTCTCTTGGACAGATTTTTGGGTGATGAACGATGGTTATGAATTTGCATCAGTCTAAACTTTGCAGCTGTGGCCCTATGGCCCCTCATGGTGGTTGTCCTACTCAGCTGCACAGTTCCTTGAACCAAAACTATGCTATCTTTAAAAACTGCTCTGTCATGATTTGAAGGTGAAAGTCGGATCAAAAAGCAGAGGCTGCTGCAGCGAGTTGATTAGTTGTTTAATGAAAAATAATAAAGCAAGAACTTGGAAGCAAAACGGGCACTGGGTTACATGCAGGTGATAGAGTGCATCACCTGTACTGGTGAAGGAGGAGGAGAGGCTGTTAAACACTGGGAGGTTGATTGCAGGAACAATGGACTGGGACTAATTACTAACAAGGTGCATCTGTGAGAAAAGCAAAGGAGAGAGAGAGAGAGCAAGAGAGAGAGAGAGAGAGAGAGAGAGAGAGAGAGCAGGATAAATAATATAGCATGCTGTAAAACTGTAATTAAATCTAAAATTACTCCCTGGTTATTTGAAATGCCAATAGTAAATTTAGAAACCAAAAAAATAGAACAGTCTTGTGGAGGTTTTTATCAAATGATTCAGCAGAATTTAGAAATAATGTTTGAAAATATGACACAAATATATACAGATGCATCAAAAGAGAAAAATGGTAAAACAGGAGCAGCAGTTTATATTCCGAAACAAAAAGTTTTTATAAAAAGAACAACAACAGATAATTTATCAGTTTTTCAGCAGTTCCAGCACATAAAGGAATTGAAGGTAATTTAAAAAAAGTAGATAAGTTGGCTAAAGAAGCAGTTAAAAGAGAAATTGAATATGATGTCCCACTAAGTAGAGCATAAATAAAAGCAATTACTAAAGATAAAATAAACAATATATGTGAGGATAGATGGAATTTAGAAGAAAGAAGGCATTTATATAAAATACAGAAGGAGGTAATCATAAGAAATAACAGTATAATGAATAGGAGAGAGGAAATATGGATTAACAGGTTGAGGATTGGGCATAGTAGTTTAAATAATGGTTTAAAAATAATAGGGAAACATCCATCAGGTGATTGTTCTTATTGCAGTGAAACAGAAGGAGTAGATTTGTTGATTTATTGTAGAAAATATATAAAAGAGAGGAAAGAATTGGACAGGGTAACGGGGAGTTCAGTAACTATGGCTAATTTATTAGGGAAGCATCAATCACATGATATAATTCAAGCACTTATTAAATATTTAAAAGATACAAAATTAGCTGAGAGGATTTAGTATGTATGTGTGTGAGAGTGTATAAGTATGTATATAATTCTGTTATTTTAAGATTTGAAGATTTATAGGAAAAGTTAATTTCTGAATTACATCTCCGTCCAGTTGATGGCGGTAATACACAAAGTTTTGTAAACTGCCAGAAAACGCTATAGAAGAAGAAGGAGAGGGAGCAGGGGAGCTGCTGAGGAAGACTGATCACTTAGAAAAGACTGATCAAGAGAAAAAGACTAAAACTTTACTTTTGATAAAGTAAGGTTCAGTTTCATGATAATGAATAAGCAATAAGGTACAAAAGCAGGCACCAAATAACCCGGGATCCTGGCATGTACAGTATTTTTATGCTGTAAATTTGCCTTGTCTCCTATCTCACATTTTTCATTGCTATATTTTACATTGTGTGAATTTGCCTGCTTCTGTTTCTCTGTCACTTTGCTGGCAGTACACCTGATTTTCCCCACCAAGGAACAATGAACATTATTTGTGTTTTGTTGTAATGTCCTGCTAACATGTGAATCTCTGCCCTGTTTATGAGTTAGGTTCCACAAACTCTCAACAGTTTCTCTATCCCTGCTGAAAAAAAGCATCTCCACAGTATGATGCTGCCGCCACCTTGTTCCCCTATGGGGGATAAATATATATATATTTTTTTACCTTTATTTAACCAGACAGATCCCATTCAGATCAACAACTTCCTTTTCAAGGGAGACCTGGCCAAGATAAACAGCAGCAAGTGTTGAATACTGTTACAAAAATTACAGTCAAACAGAACAAAATCACATTAAAATCTGTTTAAAATTCAAAGTAATCGAAATATAACCATTTTGTGTCATGGAATTGGCCTGAAGGCCTTATATTTTTGATTAAACAATTGTTTTCACTTTAGTGTTGTAGTGTGGCAGAATAATGACAGAACTGTAATGAGCAGCTCTAAGAGTTACCATGCAAAGAAATTTCTCCCACCTGACCCTGTTTTATCAACCTCACAACTTTATTATGACAGTTTGATTGTTCATGCTTTGAACAGATCTCTGATCTCTGATGCCTTCACAGAACATTTGGATTTCACAAAAATAATAAATTGCTCTATTGCGCTTGTAATTAAAAAAAAAAAATGGTTGTACTGGAATTTATATGGATTTATCAGTGACAGCAATTTTTCTTTCTTTTTTTTGTTGAAAAACATACACAATTTTCCAATCACTTCCCATATATGGAATACTCTGTTAATAATAACATATTGAAAAAGCTTACTAATTGGTTTAACAAGTCACCATTTGATGCAAAATAATGTCTATTTGTTTTCTCCTATTGTTTATTTTTGATATGTTTATTTGAGTGCTTATCTCATCTAATATCATCTTGATATACAGTATATCATCTTCTTCTTGTGTTGATCACAGTCTATAGTGGTAATGTCTAAATATGTCTCATGATTACAGAAGTAATAGATGGTGTATTCTGTGTGCCGAGGTAATAGATAATGTATCAGCTAACTGGCGAAGCATTCATGCAGTCATCCAACTGTTTTGTATCTGCTGTCTGAGGAGCATGTCTTTTGGTCTCCTAGGTAACTCACTCCACAGTCTGCCTCAGAAGGGTCCTGGTCTCTATAGCAACGCTGCGGGTCCACAGGCTTTCCTGTCATTGTCCGGGCGACATAAAAACCATCTTAACAATGCTGCACCATTTGCCGGGCAACAAAAAGCCCCGACTCTCCAGACCAGCCCCAACAAGCCCCAGCTGTCAATCACCAACGATAACGACAAGAACCGCCTGGCCGGGCCAACTATCACTGCATCAAAGCCACGGGCCTTATGGAAGAAAAGCGTGGAGACGCTGAAGACTCAGCCGAGTGTGGTGTCTCCTGGAGGCCCGAGCCCCACCTCAGGTTCAGGGACTGGGCCTCCACAGATGAAGAGCCAGCGCTACCTGCCGGAAGAGCCTCAACACTCAGACATGTCAGAGTGTTCTAGTCGACCTCCATCGCACAAAGATTCTGACTCTATGGCTGCGAGGGGTGGATTTAAACCAATCAATCAGCTGAGGAAGCGGGGCGGAGGAGGAGGTGGAGGTGAAGGGGGAGGAGGTCGAGGATCTAAGATCTACTCCATTGACTCTGACCAGGCCAGCCTCCAATCTGCTCCTACCTACCAGAGAGACAGCCAGGGGGGAGGTGATGACCACAGTTACCCCCCTGACCTCTTTCCACCTGACAGCACTTACTCACACTCACACCAGTCAGATGCACCAATTATGCAGCTGAGCGCCAGCCTCCTGCACCACAGTCACAGCGCCGAGGCTGACCTGCACTCCCTAAAGGACAAGAAATACAGCACCTACACACACAGCAAGTAAGGGTTCTTGCCAAAGGTAAACTAATAGTTATTCAACAATAGTTGAATTGTCTCCATTTTAATGTTTTTTTTTTCTTCCTCTATCTAGTGTAAAGGACAAGTCTGCAGGATCATTTGAAGCTCCTGGTTCAGGCTCGGCGATCCAAGGCGCCAGGCCTGGTCACTGTCGTACCTGCCTGACCAAGCTCAGCGGATACTCTGGCCTCTACACTGTTCGATCCCCTCAAGCGCGCTGTGATGCCTGTGCCCACCTGGGGAACTTGTATGACATCAGTGAAGACCACCTGCACTCACACTACGCCCACACTCACCCACACAGTGGTGACATGTTTACTCACTACCTTCCACAGAGCGAGCTTGGCCTGGTGGGCGAGGGCGATGGGCTTGTCAGCCACTTTGAGCCCACCCCATCCTCGCCGTCCCCTCTGCCCGCTTCCCCATCCGCCCAACACCTCCAGCTGAGTCGGCAGCACTCCTACGAGAATGTGCTTCCAGACGGCATTCCGGAGCATCAGTCACAGCCTCACCCCCACATGCGAGGACTCAGCCTTCCTGACAGGGACCGGGACAGGGAGCTGACCCTGGATGACGGGGCTTATGCCAACGTCCTCACAATGCGCTCTGACCGCCCATACAGTAACCGCAGCCCGCCCTCTCCGTCCCCATCCCACCACCACAGCCTGGACATCCCGATGCCTATGCCGCGGCGCTCAAAGAGCCTTCTGCCGGATCGCCCATCACACAACCCCTTCCTGCATTCAGCCCCTGGCACAGCACAACGAGACAACACCTCCCAGGCTGCCGCCCGCATGCCGCAGAAAACTTCCTCCCACGAGCTTTACAAGCAGAGGATGCAGCTGTCCCTCACTCTCGGCAACCATGGCAGCCATCATGTCAACCAGCATGGTGGTCATGTTGACCAACAGGTGTTTTACCCTCTGCAGGATCCTCCTGTGGTGGCCTACATGGTTCCACCCGCTGCCTCACAGCCAATGAGCTATGTGACAGCACCGCGAGCCTCGAGTGCAGGCGGCAATCGGCCTCGGCTGTATCGCCGCATGCCCAGCATCGAGTCTGATGTCTGAGAGTCACAAATAACACAGCTTTACTCTCACCAAACACACAAGCATGCAAGGAGAAGGTGTGTGCGGCTGGACCTGGCACCTCTGGTTCTAAGCACACATGAAGATACTCACACACGCAGACACACTCATGGGTGAAAGACTGAGCTCAGCAGTGGACCAAAGGGATTAACAGTGAAACAGAGTAAATACATTTCTTTATGAAAAGCCTCTGTAGGGCAGTAAAAGGGCCACAGGGACACCTGGAGGCAAAGTTGCAAAATGAGTAGTGTGTGTGTGTGTGTGTGTGTCGGTGTGTGTACTAGCCAGAAGCTGTGGGCAGCGGGGTACAAACTGACAATACTTCTAACTAGACAGATGGAACTCCTTGTAGAATAAGTGGGACACTGTTTGCAGAATCTAACACCAACAGTGGGATCTGACAAAAAAACAAGAAAATGTTAGGAAGATGAGCAAACCCATCCCATTCTCTCTGAGTTAAAGGGTCACAAACCATCCCCTTTTACCTGAGATTGCACACAGACAAACACATGCATACACATTTCACCTCAACAGTACCCAGCCACCCACCCACCCTTCCTCTCCAGGACTCTCCTGTTGCACTATAATTTCTCCTCCTGTTAACACGTTTGTTGTCTGAGCCTCCAAACTGCACTGCCAGCATGGCTTACAGAGTAGTTCACTACCAAGTAATCCTTGACTTGAATCAAAATTACTATCTATGTAAAAGACTGGAAGGCAGGCGGGAAGGTGTTCAGGAAACCAATCTTAGAATGAAGCTCCTGCCTGCAGATGTACAAACACTCGAACACACACACAAACTAAAAACAGATTCTGCGTCTGTTTTTTACGGGAAAGCTCAAACTTACCGACTGTTTGTTATTGTTGATGTCAGTTAATTGAACATTCCAAAAGGTGGACCAAACTTGGCCACCAGAAGAAAAAAAAAGAACCTCTCAGGATGATGGTGTGTGTTCCTGAGTTTCTAAATCTAACAGACAAAGTGCAGCATCCTTGCTTCCTCTCTTAGCTAGCCTTCAGGTCTTAATGCATGCTTCCTACTGCCCTGTGTTACACTTAAGCTTCTTATACAGGGTCATATATGCACAGGCACTCACACCCGCACAAACACAAAGTACATGCACATTATGACATATACGCACATGTGCAGATTCGCAGTAGTCTAGTAAAATAAGGTGGTTGTGTGCGCGCGTGTGTGTGTGTGTATGTGTGTGTGAAGCTATGAGATAGCTTCTCTTTGTGCACTTTGTAGATTTTATATCTCTGCCACCCACACAGACGTTTGACCAAAAAACACTTTTGTATGGAAAAATATGAATATTCTCAGTCACTTGCTGGATAGAGGTTTTCTTTTTCCTCTTATTTCTTTTTAGCGGGTTTTAGGGTACAGTGGAGGGCAGAGCTCTTCCAGAATCAAACGTTTTTAGCATTCGACAAAGGGTTACAATATCATGCATACAATACACACAACACAAACACTTTTCTCTTCCTTTGTCTACTTTAGTGGAGCTCATCCCTCCTTTGAGCCTTTTTCTGCTTTCCTAATCGGATGGTTTCTGTTTATTCTCTATTGCTTATTGCTCTTCCCCTGCTCCCTGCCGTAGAGTAGATACAGTATCAAAAGAGTAAAGTTCAGTCTTGGTGTTAAAAAAAATTATCCATTTTTGATGGAGATCACTTAATATCAGTAGTTGTGAGAGATCATCAGAGTCCACACTATTTCTCATAGGATGCAGTGTCCTTTTCTGATACCTTTCTATGTAAAGCATAAGGACTTGCAGACTTTTTTAATGTATTCGTAGTGAACGTTTAGGCAGAGTGCATCTTCAGGTGCAGGTTTTCATCATCAAAATTATCGTTAGAGTAGCTGGTATGGTACTGGAGTATTCCTAACCTGGAGAGAGCGCTGTGCTGCCTTTCAGCCCAGAGAGGTACACGAAAGAGACTTGTTTCAGAAACAGCACACATACACACAAGCACACACTCGACAGGCCGGCAATGTGCATATGAGTGTTTTAGAAATCCATAACCTACCAAGCAAGGGCATTGATTTTTCAGCACAAGGATTTTGATAGAAACAAGAATTGATGTCCCATTAGCTGAGTGTCTGTCTCTATTCTCTTTTTTGCTCTTCTACTCTCTCTCTCTCTCTCTCTCTCTCTCTCTCTCATGAACAACCACACTCACTTCTAAACAAAACATAAATGACAAATGTGACAAACAGAGAATGCAGTACAGTTTAATAAAAAAAGAGAAAAGAAAATATACCTTTGAAAGGTGAGTGCTGCCCCTATTTTGGTAATTTTAATAGGTTTGTTTTGTGAGTTATATACACAATATCAGGTTGCAATATTATACTTCTGTACAGAGATTTATTTTGGTTTGTTTTAACTGTTTGGAAATTCTTTCATTTGTTTGATTTAAATGGTATTAAATATTGAACTCATTTGAAATGCAACATGACTTTTTAAATTCTGCTTTAAAAAATGAAAGGCATGTTTTACATTCTTCCATCATTTTATTCCCCTGCTCCTTCTGCTAAAGTGCTACAAGTTGGGACCTCACTGCAGTCATCACAGATGGTTTAGCACAGTAGTTAGCTATGTGGGTCAGCTAACCAGTTTTCCAACTTACTCAGCTGAACCGTATTTGATGACTGCCCAGTTTGCGTGGTTTAAACATCCCCATTCCACCCACTGTGTTCTCTTCCACCACGTGTCTGTTCTTTTCCACCTCTGAGTGTGAGAGTATGCATGTGTGTGTGAGTGTGTGCTTCACTTTGTGAAGCCATTTGTATAAAAGAGAGAATGCGTGTATTAGAGGTTACTTGGGTGTATGTGTCTGTGTTTTTGACATATTCTTTCTTTCATCCTTCACACAACTTTTGACCCGGCTTTTATTATTCGTGAAACACAAATACATAAACATGCACACACACGCATACACACACAGACATGTCTCCATTGTCATGTTAAGAAAGCATGTAGAATAAGTTTTGTACATCCACCACCAGAGACTTTTCTTTTTCTTCAACCCTTTAATTTTGATTATTTTGGGGTTTTGTTTTTGTTGCTGCATGACGTGCTTGTGTTTTCAGTGGTACCTATTTTGCTGCAACATCTGATTTCTCCCTGCGTTTGGACCCTCGGGGCTACATGTACCGACACACACACCTTCCACCCTGACTGACATACCTTTCAGGGTCAGCGTTCCACACCTTGTATTTTCTGCTTGGATTGTGAGCAGCACAGCACCCGACTGAGGAATCCTTTGTATGGATTTCAGAACCAACTGAGATCTTAGTTTCAAACTCATTCTTCCAGCTCTGGGTGAAAGGAGTGTGTTGGTGTGTAGTCCTGTGAGTCTCTGCTGTGTATCAAACCTGTGTATAAGTTCAGGGGTTTCAAAGCTACTAGTTGTGTTGTAAATACTACCTTATCACTCAGTACCTCTGTACAATCTGTAAATAAGTAAAGGTTACATTTTTCTACTTGTGTGAGTCTTGTCTATCTATCTAAACTGTCTATCCATTTACTTATTCATATATGTATCTAGCTAAATTGCATATTTCTTACTAACTATACCTTCTAATTTGCTTGTTAAATTAAGTTCATTTCAACTTGAACAAATTTATTTCTTCGTCCTATTTTTCTTTTAACGTATAATATTTTCAGCCAGATAACTTAGAAATTAGTTTTTGGCTGTCATACCTGCTAGTTATTGTGCTAAAGAAGCTGTTTCTTCAATAATAATGCAATATCTTTTAGCAATTTTGCTAACTAATATGTTTGTTTGGTTGATTTAATAGATTTTAATTTATATTTTCAGCTTGATACAATATTTTGACTCTTTCTTGCTCAATTGTTTGATAAACATTTAAGCTATTTTGTTAGCTATTATGTCTGTTTGTTTTTGCTACTTAAATGTTTTGTTAGGTCCAAAACTCTGAATCCCAGAATTAACATGGTCACAATTTCCAGGAAGGAGGACTTTCTCAGCATGATCACATGACATCATGGTTTGATGCTCAGAACAGATTCTCTCCCACAGGCCCCTGCACTGGTGGGGGACATCTGCCCGAATCCTTTTCCTTGCTGGTTGAGAATTCCTGTCTTCAAAATTGATTGGTCTATCATTTGCCAAACTGGTAACTGAATTCCAGCAAAAACTAACCCTCAACCTAGCTTATTGAAGCACCTGCAAAAAGAATGTTGATATTATTCATTCCCCTAGAGGAAAAGCTGCCTGACAACCTGAACGAAGCAGTTCTTCTGCTCCTCTGTCCAGAGAGAACACACAACATTTGACGTGAGCTCAACACACATGCCATGTGTGTTAGTCAGACCGGGATTCTGCCCGGACTAACACAAACTTCCCCAGCCTCTAGCTTGAGTGGTCAGCCACTGTACAATGGCTTTTCCCTTGTTTATTGAACTGACCAAGGTCACCAGGTCTGTTGTTGTTGTTGTTCATTGGATGCCTTCTTTTCCATATGATCGATCAAAGAAAGGAGTGTGTCTGTGGAAATTTAGGTTAGAATAACACAATTTAATGTGGTTTAAATTGCCTTTTTGAATTGTTGATGCCTGAACTGTGTCAGACCACAGCAGTCCTATAGCAAGGAGAACTGAGGATTCTAACTTTTTCTCTGTATTTTCTTTTCCCCTCTCCTCATTAACCTTAATAAAGTAGGTCCACTGAGTCCTTAAAAATTGTGCACATTATCTTAGGTGCAAACAGAAAATGCTTAATGCTGATGCTAAAAGTAAGGTAGCCGCCATTATTGATTCTGCTATGTTTATAACATAGCAGAATATATACATTTATAACATAGCAGAATTGCTATGGTACAAACCAAGGTTTGTCTTTAAAGACAAACCTTGGTTTGTACCATAGCAATTATTCTTTAATCTAGGTTAAAGGTAAACCTTGGTTTTTAATCATACATATCCCCACTGAACTGTGATATCACTGTTGGTTAGTGGTTTCATTCATATTTGTTCCTTATCCCATTTTTTTAGTAGTTCACAACATATTTGCAAATTAATTCTAGTGGAAAACTAATTTGGCCTCATTCAAAATTCCTCAAAATAATCCTGGTTCATACTAAACTGTGATAATATTGCGTCATTTTAGTGCTTTTTGATTCATTCTTATTTGTTCCCTTCCTGTTCCACCTTAAGTAGTTTATTAGTTTAATTATTATTTCATTTTTACTTAACTTGAAGTCTGAGTATTTTTGTTAATAAATTATACAATTTTGGAGAGAAGTTGTCTGTGTTTATTCCATATATGTATGCAGAGCATCAGTGATCAACATAATCCTTCATCTATTGTCATTCAATATCAAACATCGTCAGGCAGTTATTCATAAAAAATAACAGACTGAATATTATCTGATAATCATGTTGTATCCACACTTGGTAATCTTGATCAAAATCATTAATTTTGTAAATAATAAACTTTGGCACTTAGTTTAGATTAGAGGTACCCAAAGTTGGTCCTGGAGGGCCGACATCCTGCATGTGTTAGTTCTCTCCCTGGTGATAGTATCAACCTTCTCAGCAAGTCAATGTTCTTCTCAGGCCTTCTAATGAGCCATCATTTGATTCTGTGCGTTGAACCAGGGAGAGAACTAAAACATGCAGGATGCCGGCCCTCCAGGACTGACTTTGGACACCATTGGTTTAGATAGATAGGTAGATTCATAACCACAACCAACCTATTGTTGCACAACAGTGTGAAGCCCATCTGTCTGTGCACTGTATTGTACAGGACCTATGACCAGTAATCATTCAGTTAATCAACAGTATGCCATGTTTGCAGCTAACAGCTCATTGGGAGTCACATTGGTATTAAACATTGTATGTATATCAAACTGTACTATCTGTACGAATGATCATAGTTTCAATGGGAAAAAAAGAGGCAAACTAGATGACAAACTACTAAAGAGCTGCATCCAAATGAAATCTAAAACAGTTTTTGCTCTTCTGTATGTTATCAGTAGACCAAACTTTGTCCTTTGAGTTGGGGCCATTTCATTCCTTCATGATTCAAATTCAAATGGCTAAAAACAAACAATGAAAGCATGTCTGAACATCAGTGATGTGATGAGGTTCATAGCTGAGGAGGCACTGACTTAATCATAATCAGATTTACAAATATTGACCCCCTACATATTATGGTTTACATACGGAAATTTCGGGGACAAAGCTGGAGAGAAAAAAGACAATTCTTTTACATGACATCCATCGCCACCCTGCCACAGTAGAATAACTATGTTAACTCAATGAAACTTGGAAATATAGGTATTATTAATTTAGTGCTATGCTCTGCAGCAAAGGGAAAAACTGAGGTGCAATTCAAAACCACTTCTTTCTCACCCTCTGTAGCTACACACAGACTCGTTTCCATAACAACTGACATCCATGCCACTTGATGATTTAGGATTCAACACCAAAAAACACTCTAATATTTCCCACACAAAGAACAAAACATTCAATCCATTGCAGTTGAATGGTTTTAGGGTTAAGGTTTATTTTGTGATTATTAATAAGGTAGATTATAGCTACCGCTGCTATTAGCTAAGCTAACAGCAGTGTGTGGGTTAAGTTTCTTTTCTGCATTCTATGCATATACAAACTGTAGCTCCCAAAATTTACATTTCATTAATAAACTAAACAAAAATTTTTTTATTGCCGTTTACCTTATATATGAAGTCCATGTGCCAATCATTCTGAACAAAAATATCAGTTCATCCAAAGCCAACACAATTTGAGAAAAGGAGGCAAGAAAAGGACGTTTCTAGCAGGACATCCACAAAGCCAGTCTTTCCTTTCCGTTTGAAAACAGAGGGCACCAATTCCTCTTAGCTTGAAACAAACCTTTCAGCTCTGATGTTGGTGATTCTTTAGTTCCTGCTTCAATTGAAAATCTACTTTAGAAAACTGTTTAAGTGTAGAAATTTAGTTATCCACATTGATGTCGGAAGAGAGGAGAAAACAATAACTATATTGCTGCACTTGACTTATTTACTGTATGGCTAGCTCGCTGTCTCCTTTTCTGCAGAAGAGAAGTCACAATACTATTGTCAGGGTCCATGAGCGCCCCCTGCCATGAGGCAACAAAACTGCCTGCCTCACCTCCAATCTGTTCTCTGCCGTTTATGATCACTGTTTAGCACACGCATTATGTATATAAGTTAAATAATTGAAAATCAGTTTATATTTTAAATGTTTTTTTAACCATTTTTTGGCGACATACAGACAGGAGGAACATGCTCTGATCGAATGGCAGCCAGCACAGTTAGCGAGAGGTTGCACAATCTCTGTCTTCATAATGCTGCCTGTGTGTGTGTGCAAACAATATGTGTATATATGTGTGTGATCACTGTTCTAGTAAAACCCCCAAGAGATGGACGCTCTAATCTGAGCGGAAGTGGGACAGGAGAGGGGAGCAGAGAGTCACATGTAGACACATGTCTTTATGTAAAAAAAATAAATGAAAATTGCAAACTGGGAGGCTTGAGGATCTGTAACAAGCCATAGACCAGCTGCAGCCAGAAGAGAGAGGGGAACAAAGATATGAGGACAACTACACTTTTGTTTCCTTTGAAATGGAAACCTACCTAGAATTTACTACAGAGTGTCACTGGGCTGTATCCGTATGTGGTTCTGTTTCTAGGTGTGTAAGTGTGCATGTTGCTTCCTCAGAGACAGAGTGTGAGAACCACAGCGGTCTAATTCTTCCTGACGTGATCCATCTGCTCGTATCTAATGGACAGTGTAACGACACACTCTTTGACACAAGCCGTTACCTCCTATTTAATTTATAGAATTTGGAGACCCCCACATTCCCAGCTGTAATGCAATTACTGTTACACACTGGAGCAGAATACATTTAACCCCGCAGGAACATACAAGACTTAACATTCATAAACACAAGCCCATATTCCCACAGATAGGTCGACTTAATCTCCTGGCTGCACACACATGAACATGCGATCGGCTGCTCTACCACATATAGCCATACTCTAGGGGTGTGAGATGAAGCAGATAAATGAAGATAATTAATTTCCTGGATTAAGAGCGTCTCCATCTGAGCAACCCCGCGGCTCAAGAGGAGTCAGAAGGAAAACAAGATGAGTAAGTTGGAGAAAAGTGGATGATGGAGGACTTAGAGGGTGATAGCACTGGCTCTGACAGGCCTGCTGTAGGCTGTTGGCTCTTCCCAAGACTCCAAACATCCTCATTAACCAGAAGCCTGCCTACACACTTAACACATGTGTTTCTGCATGTGTGTGCAGTCTTGTATTATTGCTAAACCGTTGTGATTGTGTGTGTGTGTGTGTGTGGTGTGTGTGTGTGTTTGCATTTCTTACCTTGTAAGGTCCATTTTTCCAACAAATACTATGTTGTGAGGACCCATAGCTCCTCATGGTGCTCTAAGTCTATTTTTGGGTTGGGGTAAGGGTTAGGATGGAAGTGCTAGGTTAGGTTTAGGGTTAGGCTATAGCATTGAATGACAAATAAATGTATGTCAGTGGAAAGTCCTTGTGAAGATAGAAAAACATGCTATGTGTGTTTGTGTGCCTGTGCTGCAGATAGCTTGAAGAAGAGGGAGAGATACAGAACAGCGTGGCAGCCTACACACCAAACAAACCTATGAAAATTCATAAGGACCTGGCGACGCCTACTCACAAATACTAAAAATACTGGAGTGAGTTGAGCCTAGTCATAAGAGAGGAAAGGGGAGGAAGAAGAGAGAGGAGATGAATAAAAAGAAGTGAGAGAGCAGCAGCAGAGGAGGAGGGAGAAAAGACCAGATTGGTGTAACATGAACCAGGAGAGAAACGAGTCGAAAAAGAAGAGAAATAATAGTTACATCAACTGTTTCCAAGTTGGAACATCTATTCTTGGGCTCCAGTGGCAAGCAACCACTTCATGTGAGAGTGAGTGTGTTTCAGCGTGAAAATCCCCATGTCTTCCTTTATGTTTTGGAGCTTGAGAATAAGGAGAGAAATTGTTGCCTTTTTTCTCAGCTTGGTGTGTGTATGTGGTGGAGTGGTGCACAATCACACTGATTTAATGGATATTGACAGCAATTTACTGTCAAAACCATCAATGGAAGAGAGGAGAGAGGCTAGGACAGACATCCCCTTTTGATTCTGATTCAGCCTTTAGAGCTGATACACAGTCAAGTAGACTTTTGTCGAGGATGTCAGAACGGCTCCTTTCACAGCTGAGATGGTGGACTTTTTGCAGGCTTTGGTAGATGTTGACAGTTGATGTTTGATTGACGGTTCAGTTGCGTATGCAGAGTATCTCTGTGGTGTAGCTTTTAAAATCGGAGTTTCTCACCTGTCTGTTTACAGTGCCACTGCACCTCAGACTGTCAGGTGTGTGATAGTCAACTTATATCTTTTTTTTTTTTTAAACAAACTGTTATATCATTAACAGTGTGTCTCAATAGCTATTGTACAGTGTCCCCATCCTGTTTTAATTTAAGACTTTGCTCATTTTTCTCAGTCTCAGTGGAGAGGTTCAGATGGATTTATGCCAGATGATTCTACAACAATAATGGTTGAAGAACTTTCAAAAACAGCCAAAAATTATGAAAAGATTCTCTTTGGTTTTGGCCCCATTTTTCTTCACATGATGTCCAAGATCTGATCATTTTTATAGAAATGTATGTTTCTGTTAAGCAACTTATCTATAGGGATGAACTTTGCTGACATAAATATTCCAAAACTAAACCAGTACAACATTGGTCTAAATATGAAGAAACTGTGATTCATGAACTTAGCACAGTACCCACATGATCACATGGAACAGGTGTGGTCAGACACTAAACCTTTTGACAGAACATAAAGTTATCAAAGCACTTTAGAAATCAGAGAAACCAACAAACTACTGCAAGAGTGTTGCCAAGATAGTTTGCTTACACTATGCCAGGGGTCGGCAACCCAAAATGTTGAAAGAGCCATGTTGGACCAAAAAAACAAAAAACAAATCTGTCTGGAGCCGCGAAAAATTAAAAGTCTTATAATAAGGCTTATAATGAAGGCAAAACAGGCTTTAAGTGTTTATGTTAACCTATTATCAAAAGGACTAAGTGCACACATTCATGAGCATTCATGATTAAATGTTTATTTTCCCTGCTGTGCGTCATGGAAGGAATGACGCACCACGTGACTCTGCTGTACGATGGTGTTTTACGTTTATCTTCCGTTACAATATTAATGTATTATGTTTTGTTGCATTGATTAAATACATTTTTATTATGAAGATCGAGAGGGAAAGATATTTTTTCCTTTTGGAACTCGGAAAATCTGCTCCCAAATGCAGTTTGCATAACAACTGTCGCTCTTTGTAAATAATCACATTAAGTGTGTGATCGAAAAAAACAAAACAAAAACAACAACAAAACGGAACGTGCACAACGTGCTGCTTATCTGGGCAACAAACGGAGTGCAGTTATAAAATAAAGCAGTTGCCTTTTGAAAAGGTAAACTATCTAAAATTGAATTAATACAGTTTAAGTTTGATTTCTGTGCAAACGCCAAGTCAGTGCAACGGTAAAACACAGCAGCTTCCTCTTCTCTCCTGACACACAACCATCCTCGGACCTGAGCAACAAAACACAATAATCATTCTAAATATACACTGACAAAAATCACTAATCAATTTATAAAAACAACCACTTTGTTACTAAATATATGTGCCTAAGACAAGATTGTGTTCTTATGTGTTTAATATGACTTCTGTTTACGGACATCACTGGGCAGCTTGTCCACATCGGGCATGTAAGATGCAACTTTAATCTTGACGCAGCAGCTAATGTAACGCCTCCCTGGAAATGTCTTTCCACATTACCGGATTTTACGGACTAGCTACTTTTCCCCCACGCTTTGAACCATGCGGCTTTTAGCCCGGTGCGGCTTACAGTAAGGTGCGCTGTATAGTCCGGACAGTACGGTACTCTTTTTATTTGACAACTTCTCGCTCCAGAGCAAACATTCAGGTAATCCTTCCGCATTGGCAATGAATGCAAATGATTCGGTCCAAGATTTGCAGAATCTCTCCTCGGCTATTTTCCTCTTTTGCTCTCCATGGCAACACCACCACACACCCCTCCGTTTGTTTACAACAGCCAACGGCCATGCTTCCAGCCCAGCTGGAAGAAAACGTGTCGCAGGCTGTGACGGAAATCTTTGTTGACGGAAATATTCAAATTTAATATTTATTTTACACATTTTTATAGCATTGAGAAACATTAAGAATGACTGTGTCATGTTTGTCCTCCTACAGAAACCATGTTAAAACAAAAAAATATATATTTCCCACTCCCATTTTTTTCCATTTTCAAACATTTTTGAAAAAGCTCCAGGGAGCCACTAGGATGGCGCTGAAGAGCCTAATGTGGCTCTGGAGCCGGGGGTTGCCGACCCCTGCACTAAGCTATCATGTTCATCAGGATTGGTTTAAAAAAATGTCAAAAAGGAGCTTAAATATAAAAGTAAAATTGAAATACCTTTAATAGAGCTAAATACAAATTGAGGAAGACCAATATCTATCAGATATCAGATGTTAGTCAAAACCGTAGCAACATATTTTTTTTAGAACTTTTATATTTCTCTAAAGACTGAATTTGCTCTTCATAGATACACTCAAATCTCACCTCTTAAGAGTGAAATTGCTTAGTAATTTGTAAAATTGTTTAGCAATTTCTGAGCTTTTTTGCAGCATTCACTGTAATGTGGGAGAAGGAGTTCCTACTGCACCTGCTGACTTTGTTCCCTTTCGCTTTGAAGTTTAAATTAGAGGTTGCCTTCCAAATGATTTCTTAAAAATACACCCAGAAGACAGAGAACATTAGCTCACAAAGTTTAAAGTCAGGGAGCAATTTGTCATTTCTCCACTTTCAATGTCTGTGTTTGTGATTCATGATCTTAGAGTAGTACTAAAGTAAATTCTTAGAGTAGTACTATAGTAAATTTACATTGTTAATCAAATCAGAACTAACAACCCATAACACTTTTGTTTTTTGCTGTTTTCTTCATTGACATTAGCCTGCCCATTGCCTTCCTATTCAATTCCACTTGATTTTATACTGATGCTAAGCCATTCAGTGATTCATAAATGAATGAAAGTATTTTAAAGGCTATTTTCTGAGCATGATTGTAAGTTTCTGTATCTGTGATGAACTGCAACATTGTCTATATCAGCCCTCTCCCCTGTGACCCCACCAATGAACCTCCACCCGAACCTCTACTATTCAGAATACAACAAAGTGAATTTGGAAAATAAACTGTCTGAACAAATTATATAAATCCAGTGATGCCCACTGATGACTTTTAGCGAAACGTCTCCTTAAGGTGCATTTCAATAGTATCTGCCCTGAATCTTTGTCCAATGTTGACTTAATGTCAGGAGCTTTCAACATTTAATTCATTTATTGAGCTCTGGTCTGTGGCATCACCAGTGAGGTTAAAGTACACTGTAGATTCAGCAAATAAACTGATGATATTTATTGCACCTCCTAAACACTAGATGTGTCAACTGATGTTTGTCCATTCGTCCCTGAAAGAAAAAAAAAGTTTTGTTTCTTTTTACATTGTTGTTTTTATTGCACACAAATGATAGAGTACTTAATAAATTAAAATCAAAGTTGTTCATTTATTTGATTTAGCCACAAAAGTAAAGTTATTACTTATTCTCTACAATTCAGAATATATTAATTAGGCTCACACAAGGAAAAACAGTCAATACTGTGCACTGGATGTCAAATTTCTGCAGCATTTTTTAAAATGGCGTCTTTTCAATGAGATTAAAGGGCAGCATCTCTTTAGTGATTAAGCAAACTGTCTTAGTGCTCATTATTTTGGTTTGGCCTTTTTGTATTTAGTTTGTCAATAAAGCATCTCAGTGACTGTGACAGAAACAGCTCATAGGTTGTAGTTTTTTTATTTTTTTTATTTTTTTCCAAGCTGGGAAAACTGCATCAGATGATTATGTTTTATGTGCATCCAATCTGACTGAGCTATTTTGAATAGACAAAAATATCAGTTTCATTATGTCTGAAACTTTAACTCACAGCGGCTAAATACAAATGAATAACACACCCAGTTGGTTTTTATTTGTTAAGAAAATGGAAACATCATATCGTTTACTTGACCTGTACAGCTATGCAGTGCTTTCGTTTGGCCTCTCCCACAATATCCCAACTAAATTCAATGAAACCTATTCATAAGGTGATACAATGACATTCTTTAGCTCAAATACCCTAATTTTAATTATATCAACCATCATATTTTAGCCAATGTTTTTAACTGTCATGCAAGGCTTTGAGTCTTGCTGTCCTTTGAGGTTGGCCTTTCTATTGGCTTTAGTAAAGGCTGACAGATGATGTGTGACACTGCAGTCTGTCACTCAGCTCAGCTTGAGCAACAAAAGCATCATGGCCTCTCTGATAGTCAACCATAAATCATATATGAGCAACGAGAGGAACGCTTTCACTTGATTAATAACAACTATTCTCTGTCTCTCACTAGTACACATAAACAGCTCTACAGTTATGCTGATGGCTGTATCACAATCAAGGCACTTCTGTTTGTGAGAATAGATGTCCAACATTTAAAGTAACTTTAGGTTTAATAACCTTGATAATCACAATCCTAATGCCCCACCCTCCCAGCGCTGACACAGCGTTGGTGTTCAAACAGATTTTTTCCACCTGACTGCTGCCTGCTGAGGAATACTGGGAGGCAGAAACAAGGACTTACACAAACTCTGCTCTGTCTGCATCTTGGTTGGCCTCTCTATGTTGAGCGCCCATTTATGTGAGAACCGCAGCTCTCAGACTTCAAGTCGTTTTGTTGTGTTTGTTTTATTTTGTCTCGTCTATAAATGATGAAGCTCCAGGCAGGAGAGAAGGAAGCACTCAGCCCTAACCAGGAGGGAAGTGCTCGCCAGCGGGCAACGTCCCCTCGCCACTCGCCACCTCCCCCTCAACCATAGACGTCCCATGACAGACAAACTAGGCCAGCTACTGCATGTGTGTGTGCCTGAAATGAGAGATGACATGTCCTGGCATTCTAAAGGATCCACTGTGTTCTGTGTTGCTGATGTGTTATTTATGGTTAGTAGTGTAAAAGGTATTTTGTTAGTTCTTTATTTATTGTGGACAGTAACGTCATTGTTTATTGCTTTGCTTATTGCTTTGAATTGATATAAATTTGACAGAACATTCCAGGAACCTGTAAAAGAACAATTTAATCACTTCTGAACTCGATTCTGTTTCATCAAGAGCTTGCATTGTAAGAAAATCTTCAAAATATTTTATAGTCCAGAAAAAAAAAAAAAATAGGTTGCCTCTTCTGAGAAAAAGGTAGGACACAATTTTCAATACTCAAAACTGTTAAAAAGAAAAACAAAACAAAAAAAAGAAAGTAATGTGATAGTTATTGTAATTTTCTTCATTGATGTTGAATTTATTTTTGTTTTCAACCAAAAGGGAATAGACTGACATAGGTTTTATTGGAAAATAATTATATTTTGGATGTGGTGTACAGTTCAAATCCAAATCATTTCTTAAAATCTTTCTTCCAAGAAGGTATGAAACAAAACCTAAGAACAATGCCAAATGCTTTTGAACATCTGTGTATTTGGTACAATTTTTTTGTGACAGACCAAAACAAAAGTGTGAATAATTGTAAGAGGAACAAAATGGTAAATTTATATATATATATATATATATATATATATATATATATATATGGTTGGTAAGGGCGAACCAACCAGACATTGTCGTAGTGGACAAACAACAGAGGAAAGCCGTTGTGGTGGATGTAGCAATACCAAGTGACTG
>CAEFZX010000292.1:0-14833 GCA_903066825.1 Alfaro cultratus | reverse complement strand
GTGTTGGACCAGGGAGACATCTAAGAGTTGCAGGACACCGGCCCTCGAGGACCAGGATTGCCCACCCCTGGCCTAGAAGGTATATTTTGCATTCGGAAAGAATCCTGGAAAAACTAAAAATTCTTTTGGTCTTCCAGCCTATGCACAAACTGGAGTGTGAATGTGTTAATTTCTTCAGCTCAGAGCCTTATTGCACCTAGTGCACGTTACACATCAAGCTCTTTTTGCAATAGACATTATCATTTTACTGCATTTATTAATGTAGATATTGCGGTATGTTTGTGTCAGCCTCTTCATAAGAATTTCCACTTATGCTTTGTTTGCAATGTTACCAGGCACCAGATCTCGTCATACGATTCACCTTATTTAGTTTAAAAGCAAATATGCAACAATCCACATTAAGGATTCCTAGACTTTCAAATCTTGAAAAACTGTTGCTTTATCTTTTCATCTTATACTGATAAGTTGCTGCACTGCGTTCTGTTTAATCACATGCATACATACGTGCTCAAGTGGTTTGAGCTGTTTCCTTTGCAACTGAAATCAGATGAGTGTCAAAATCGAGGCTGAAATGAGGGCAGCAAATTAGCTCATTCTATGAAACGTTGTAAATTATAGAAACATTATAGTTCTGTGTAGAATTATCACATTCGCAGTTACTTGGCAGTCCGGAGAGATAGTTTTTGAAGCCGTGTAGTAAAGTACTGGCATTTTATTAATTAAAGAATCAAGTCACATGAGCATTTACTCATTGTGTAAAATCTCCAAGTGTATCTCATTGAATAAAATGCTCAGTAGTAGGGTCAGGGGGAAGTTATTACGCAATTAAGCGTAATTTAACTTTTTAGATTTGATGTTTCTCAGAACAGCAGGTTTGCTATCTTTTGCAGGTGGTTGTAAGTTAACCCTAATCATTTCGTTAATATAAGATAAGTGTTTATTTTTCCTCAGCTTTTTTGCCTTCTAGGTTTTAAAAGGTTCAGTGGAGATAACTCCACAGATATGGATACATGCAGTATTTTTTTTATAGTTAACTTTTGAGAGGGTCATTTTTGAGAAGAGATAAAGTTCAGATGATATCAGGAAGATTGCAAAATAATCCAGTCAGTTTCAAGTCAGCACAGGTCTCTTCCGAGCATCCACATATGTGTTTTCAGTTAAAGACACGGTTTGATCTATTGCAACTATTCCAGGAAGTTCTGTTTCTCTGTCCATTGGTTTTATTGTTGTCATTCTTTCTGTCTTCTTAATAAATATGTAATTTTGCTTTGATTAATAGCCACTATCACATTTCCTTTTACCTTGTTGGTATGTCCAATGGATAAACCAGCCACTCTTGTCAGCCCCGTGATCCTCATAAAAGGGATAGGCTAGTGGTAAAGACTCCTGTTCTACCAAACAAGCTTCTCTTTGGAAGTCCTTCTGTGATTCCCATTACAGCCCTGGACTCCAGGAGCTCACATCCTAAAACCTGCTTGCACAACTCCTTTACCCCCTCCTTTCTTCTTTTTTAAACACATTAAAATCTTCTTTCTTTTTTTTTTGCTTCACTACAACAATTACATGAAGGTTTATGAGAAAGATATAAAGGGAAAATACTTGTGTCTAGACATAGGAAGTGATGTAAAAGACATATCCATACACTGTGGTTAATAAGATGCATTCCTTCATGTTTGATCACTCTGCCAAAAAGATGAAAATGAAGTTAAAGCCAAGAGTGGCCTCAATACTTCGGATCTTTTGGTTACTTAGATCTGAAGTATATCATACATTCATTGTCCAGACAGCTAAGGTATCCACACTCCTTGGATTTTTTCCAATGATATTGTCAGAGTCTTTGATGTGATAGACCTTCACAAGCAACTTTGTGGAAAGAAAAGATGCATGGTTTCAGATTCCTCCTTATGACCTAATTGTTGCTTGATTTGGGTGTGTTGAAGCAGAGACGCATGAAAAAGTTGCAGGACAGTTCCCCTCAAGAAAAGGAAATTGAGACCCCTGGAAGTGAAAAGATTTTCCATGAGCCATGGATCCTTCTGCGACTACATGTTTGTCTTCAAATCAGGAGATGGTGGTGCTCGCTTTGCTCCGTGGAGAGAATGAATTGCAGGCCAAGGCTGCATGTCTAGATGGTGTGAGTGCCCCAGAGTCCTGAAGGCCTGTGCAGAGGCCTGTGGGATTTTACAGCACCTCTTCAACCTTGGGTTGACCCAGAAAAAGGTTCCAATGTTGTGGAAGATATCCTGCCTGAGTCCAGTACCAAAGAAAACAGAGGTGTTGCTCTTATGTACCACAATATGAAGGTCATGAAGAGCCTAATTGTAACTGGGTGAGGAAAGAATTAAGTGGAGATGGAGTTGAAGATGTCGTCATATACTCGTTTCAACAAACCCACTGTCATCTGGACAAAACAAGCAACACTGTGAGGATCATGTTATTTGATTTCTCCAGTGCATTTAAAACAGTTCAGCCTGATCTTCTTTGTCCAAATCTCCAAGACACACAGGTGGAGGCCTTGACACCCAACTGGATCAATCACTACCTGATAAACAGTTTGAGGCGTAGCTGTGTAAAACTGTGTGTCAAACTAGGTGGTCTGCAGGACAGGAGCAGCACCAGGGACTGTACTCTCACCATTTCTTTTCACTCTGTACCCCTCAGTCTTCCAGTACAAGTCAGACTCCTGTCATCTGCAGAAATACTCAAATGACTCCATAATTGTTGGGTGTATGAGAGATGGTCAAGCAGCTGAGAGCTGAGAGCTGGTGAACCTTCCTGTGGCATGGTGTGAAGCAATCACCTCGTCTTTAGAGACCAAAAATTAGATAATTGTCGACCAAACACCAGGTACATCAAGGGAGAAGAAGTAGAGGTGATGGAGGTGTTTAAATACCTTGGTGTTCACCTGGACAATAGACTGGACTGGAGACAAAACAGTGAAGCCATTTTTGAAGAAGGCTGCACTTCCGGGGGAAATGTAGGTTCTTTGTTTTTTCACAAGATACTTCTGATATTCACAATGTGAGAAGTGGTTGTTGGACAGTGTAATCTCTTCAGCGATAATCTGTTTAAGTAGCAGCATCAAAGCCTGTGACTTAAATAGTTTAACCATGGTCATAAAGATCCATGGTTCCACTGTAAAATCTCTGGAGATGATTGTGCAACGGAAGATTCATCATAAAACAACAACAAAAATAACATTCTGGCTAACCCTGAGGATTCACTTTATCAGTCTTTTGTACAACAACTGTGTCTTCAGCTAGAGGCTTCTTCAGCGTCATAGTAACACAGATTGCTGCAGGATATCCTTCCTGCTCACAGTCATCAGCATCTACAACTCCTTGAAGAGCCTTGGATAACAAGCGACAACGTTTAACTTCCTTTGGAATTACAAATTATTTTTTAATTTTGAACCATCAGTAGGCTCAACTAATTACATCATACTTTTTCTAATAAAAAAATGATTGAGGTTTGGTTCCCGACCTGAGAGAACACTTTCTCTGTTCTTGTAATTTATAAATCTGCTCTGTTTGGCCTGACCTCCTTTTCTTTGCAACTCAATTCTAATCATTTCTTCATTCCTGTAGTTCAATGGGTTAGATTTCACCTCAAGTTCCGCAAACCACACTTTGAAATAAATTATATTTTTATTCGTTGTCTAATGACATGATAACATCAGAATAATGTTTCCTTTGAGGGTGAATGACAGACACAGAGTCTCCCCTTGGAAACCCATAGCTTTGATCACTAAATGTCAGCAGAGCTTGTTGAAACTTGTGAGTAATACCACAGAAGCACTGGTGAATAAATTATGACCAGCTATGTTACAGCTCACTGAGTCGGTCTGACTCATCCTGAGGCATTTGAGTCAATTACAAGTTAACTTGCACTGACATTTTTAAAAAGTGTTTTTTCATGCACTGCAAATTTAGGGAAATGGCAGTCTAGGCCAAAGTATTTAGGATGCATGTATAAAATAGTGCATTGGTTATTTGACTCTTCTTTTTTTTTACTTCTGAAATAGGCAAGACACCAGAATAAAATATTCTGTGTAAAATGTTTATCTTCAAAAATATGAAAATTATTTTTGTGCTTAGAAAAATCAAACATTTCAGCAGTGAGATGGTGCCCACGCTTTTAAAACTCAAAATATGTTGGTTGTCACCATGTAACTACTTCTAAGAATTCAATCTATCTAAATTTTCCAGATGACTACTTGCCCTCTCGCTCTCTCATCTCAGCTCTGTTATCTGTTTAGTTTTCTTCACATAAGACCACTCAGAAGCAGTTTGAGAGAAAATGTGCTTTTTCTTTCTTTAACAGTGCTGGATCTTGAAATGACTGATGTGCTTTTCTTTTCTCTCCAATTTCACAGCCTAACAATCAGGCACACTCACTCAAAATTCAAAGGAAGGAAAACAAACTGCTCTGCATAAATAAAACAACTTTTCCCCCCAATACATGTATTTCTCTTTTTAGCAGGTCAGTTAATAATAACAACAATAATAAAACCAGTCCCATTCAGATGATATTTGAATGAATATGCTTTTGTAGCAGTCTATATTTTCAGCTCTGAATGTCCCAACTCCCAAAAAACATAAGTTACTTAACAGTATACTAACAATGATTAACATAGTGACTAAAAGTGTACATTCACAATCAGGTCATTCTTTAAAGCTGTTGTCTTACTTTCCTACATAAGAAGGTCACTAGAAGCCACATCATTATGCAAACAATGTGTTGCCTACATGAGCAAAGCAAGAACTTTTTTCTCTCTAAAGCAGGAAAGACTGTGCGCTTGAACTTGTCAGAGAGATCTGACTACTGCTCAGCTCTGTAGCTCAGCAGAGCTGCGGCTGCATCATGTTTAGCTACAGCACAGTGGCGGTACTATTGGTTGTGCTCAAGTTGTTTGGCCCAGGTAAGGTAATTCTTGTCATTTAATTTTAAAAAAGCCATATATTGTTTTGCAAGTAGACAGTGTGTCAATTACGCTGGGAAATGACAAAGAGCTTGTGTTTACCTGACTCTAAAATTATTTAAATCAAACTTTTGTCATGATTTGTTATGAACCCAGTCGCAAAGAGCCGACAGATGTATTTGCAGATTATTTGAGGAAAAGATATTTTTAAAAAAAAAAGTACAATAAGGGAGAGCAAACATACATAGTTGGAGGCAAGAAATAACTGCAAGGGAAACCATGAGGGAGACAGCAGCAGAATCCAGCGGTTAGCGAATGAACAATGAGGAGCTTAAATAGAGAGTTTGTTTACTGGACAGAAAACCGGTGGCTGATTGGTAATGGGTTGAGACCAGACAGGTAGACTGAAGAAGGAGAGAGAAAGTCAGGAGAGGAGCAGGGAGTAAACATAAATCAGCAGACTGAAATAAATAAATAAATAACAGGGACAAAAATGAACTAAATACAAAATGTAACAACTCAAAGTGACATCCTCTCATAAGTAAATAAACAGCTTTAAAAAATAATAATCGAAATAGGCAGAAGGAGGAAGAAAAAGAAAACTCACCTAAACAAATGATCTGAAATAACCCGAGATCCTGACTACTTTCGGTTTAGAAATTCTGCAAATAAAATGTCCAACATGTTTAGTAAACAAATGTTGAACCAAGATGAAAGTAAATAAATATGTGAAAATCATATAATCAAAGGGCATGTACTGCATTTTGCCATGATATTTCATAAACTAGTTTAAACAGAGGGTCCAGAAAAGCACTCTCAAATGCATCGTGCATGGGAGGAAGGAAAATCATGCTTTTCCTGTGGCGGAAAAGCATGATTTTGAATACTTATGTTTGCATTTTTTTTTACAGTTTATTCAGGAAGAATAATTGGAGGTCGGGAAGCTGTGCCACATACCCGGCCCTACATGGCGCTTGTGGAGAGACGCGTCAAATGACACAAGAAACTGTGATGGATTCATTCTCAGTGAGGAGTTTATGATGACTGCTGCCCACTGTCAGGCCAAGTGAGTTCATGTCAGCTTACTGACATGAATTGTGCTTTAACTGGCATATGATGCGAAAGCAGATTTTTCTCTATTTTTCCATTACAGGGATTATTTAGTTTATATTGGACTTCACATTATGCATCATTTGACAAAATGAAGTGAAGCTCATAAAAGTGGAACAAGCATTTTCACATCTACTTTACATCAATAAAACCTTTAAGAATGGCATCACGCTCCTCAAGGTAACAATAGTTGTAAATCTTATGTGTTGGCTGTCATCTATTTCTTTTTCATGGTATCACTTGCAAAGATCTTGATACTACAAATCATGCATGCTACCACGATACCAATAAACTAAAATAACCACAAAAACCAAATCTTAACGCTGATTATATTAAAATGCAAACTGCAGAAAGGAAAACTTGTACTGTTCTGAAGGAACGACTGGCCCCGGTCAAGTATGTATCTATGTATTTTCTTTAAGCATAAAGAAAAGCCTAAACACTTTAACTGACCATTTAATTTGGTAAATGCTCTTGCAGGGGGAATCTGGAGGTCCATTGGTCTGTGAACGTGGCACAGCTTATTGAGTGGTGGCCTCCATGTTCCTGCCAGACTCAAAAGGGCCTCCTTTGTATCGTTATGCCAGAATACCTGACTACAAGGACTGGATCACTTCAACTGTGAAAAGAGCTCTATTGGGAGAAAACCTGCACATCAGACCTGGCTAATAGGTGTCATTTAGCTTCACATTTTATCTGACAACTAGTTGACACAATAACTGAGAGAACTGCAAGCGAATAAATTCATAATACTGTCAGACAAACACATGCAATGGCTTGTGCGCTTATCCATTTGTGCTGAATCATGAGCAAACAAATAAAATTAAACATGTACTCTATTGAAGAGTGTGTGTGATTTTATTTTCCATATGCACTAATACACTGAAAACACAATGCTGCCTCCTTTTGAAGATCATGTGTCATCTAATTCGATCATCTAATTTACGCTCGTTCTTTAGACATGCGCCATGTGTTATAGAGTCCGAGGAGGAGTGCAAATAATTGATTGTGTCTCAAGAAGTGGCATCATGTGTCACAGACGTGCTTCCAAATTCATTATCATTTAAATAAATGTATTTTATTTTATTTATTTTTTTGTTATTGGACACAAGAGATTCTTCAGTGTGCTAACTGGAAATACTAGTATAAATGTTTTCCATGCAGAAAAAACACAATTGCAGGATTCAAGGGCATTTTTACACATTGCCCCAAAGTTCTCTTTTAAAATCTGTATTTCTGTGAGGCTCTGTCTGAATGTGTCTCTAAGCCACATCATTTGCATATGCAAGTAAGACACATCCCCTTTTGGTTAAAAGCCAGATGATAAGAGGGTTTAAACTTGTCAACTATTCGTGCCTCTGCTGCTCAGCACCGTTGCTCAGCTGGACTGTGATCACATCATGTTCTTCAATAACAAACTGCCAGTACTGATGGTCCTGCTGACTCTTTATGATCACGGTAAGAAAATGCTTCCATAGCATGAAAACCATCTATTTGAAGAACAACTAATTTGTCTTTTCTGAGTTCCACAGTCCATTATAATTAAAATTTGGCTGGTATAGAAAATGAAATGCACATGTTAGTCATATTGTAGAGCTCTCTTTATACAGCTAACTTCAACTGTATAAGAAGAGGATTTTTGTGTATGTGTTTATATTAAATGCAGTCTTTTGTATCTAATGCTCCCTGTAGGCCGATCTGAAAAAATAATTGGAGGCCATGTGGCTGAGCCACACAGCAGGCCGTACATGGTGTTCATAAGAAGGCACCTGGCCAACAATGAAGAATCATTCTGTGACGGATTTCTTCTGAACGAGGATTTTGTGATGACTGCTGCCCACTGCCAAGCCAAGTCTGTCTAAAACCATCATTTTTATTTACTGATAATATTTTCGCATATTTTTGTGCATATATTTTTAATTATTGCCTATACAGAAGGAACCTGAACGCTTACACTTTTTGTTATTGTGGTATTTCGTTACAGCAATTATACAGTTTACCTTGGAGTTGATAACACAAAATTTTTGAAAAATGACAAAATACAGGATCGAACTGTGGAAAAAGCATTTCCCCATGAAAATTACGACAAAAATGCATTCATTGATGATATAATGCTCCTTAAGGTAAAAACAAACAGATGCTTTCTATTTTTGCCATTTGCTTTAGTTTTTCTTCAACACACATGCCAAAAACTTAATGAGTTCAGTTCATGCTAGAAAACAATGCATTTGCAGGAATGTGCATAGTACAATATGTGTTTGGATTTGTATTTATATTTCATTTAACTCGTCACTGTTCTAGCTAAGCTCTAGAGCTGTGGTGAACAACGTTGTGAAACCCATTGCTCTAGCAAGCCATGATGATGTGACTCTGCCCAAATCTTGCATCGTCTCCGGCTGGGGTCAAACTCATCTGGATGGAGCGATCTCTGACAAACTCAGGGAAATGAATGTCACATTGATTGAAAATAGCAATTGTACTAAACTCAAGTTATACTGTTCAAATGGAATAGCTAGACCTGGTAAGGTATGTGATTTTTAATTGATGTTTTTTTTCCTATTAAAGCAAACTATTGAGATGTTATTGACATCTCATTGTCACTCAAGCGATCGCTACATTATGTGTATGTTCTTGCAGGGGGATTCTGGAGGTCCACTGGTATGTGGACATAGCACTGCTTATGGAGTTGTGGCCTTCATGTCCCAAAATGAAAATGGTCATTCAATGGTTGCTTACACAAAGATACCTTGCTACGTTGACTGGATCACCTCAACAATGAAAAAGGCTCTTAGCAAGAAGTAGAAGACCTTGCTAATTCAGTCATGTTTAACTTTACTTTCAGTAACTTCATTGATGAGGGAGTAATCTCACATATTCCACACTGATTGTACTGTCGGGAAAGTGCAAGCACTTAATATTTTATAAAACAAACAGAAAAACAACATATTATGAACACAGTCCATCCATCCATCCACCCTAGTGGGTCGTGGAGAGGGGCAGGGTACACCCTGGACAGGTCGCCAGTCCATGAACATAGTCTGAGAGTGAAATTTGTTAATATTCTTCTATATTGAGTTTGAGATCCTATTTTGACATTGATGTTAAATTTCTGCTTGTTGAAGCTAAACTTTAATAAATGTTTGATAACACCTAGATAGTTGTAAAATGACTAGATTCAATGTGTGTGAAAAGATTAACTTGCTATAAATAAAGTCCTCTATTTTTGTGCTATTATATATAAGTATATATAACATAAACATATAAAAACAACAACAACAATAAACTTGTAATCTGAAACTTGTGTAGGCCTTTATTTCAGGAACTGATACACTAAAAAGAGGACAACACTCCCTCCTTGTGCAGAATGTGTGTCATTGCCTAAGGAGGGTTGCCATACTTCTTGAAGTTATAACAATAAACTTTTCATAAATTAGCCTTAAGCTCTTAAAGGGTGTGTTAAAGGGTGTGTTGTCTTTCAGCTCAAGAATGGAAGTTTACTGATTTTAGATTCAACCCTTCATAGCTGGATCATCTCAACAAGATAAAGCGCTCTCAGCAACAAACAATGGACACGAGATATGATTAATCAGATCATTTATGAGCAAATTTAATCTGAATTAGAGTCACTGTCTGTTAACTATGTTCCTATTTATTCTAAACTTTGTCTTTTGCTCTCCTTTGAGTCTGTAATTTAGTATTTAGCATCCTATGCACAGTAAGTAATGGGCCGGACAAAACAAATTAGTTTTAAGCTGATATTTTAATGGTTTTACGGTGCAAACAGTGCAGATGGAGGTGAGCTATTCCACAGTCTGCCACAGCAAATGATTGATCGCCTCTAAATATTGAGGATAATTTGAATGGCTGACCAGAGTGTTTTCCCAGGTGTTTGGATGCCAAAGAGATCACCTAGAATAGGTGGGGCTAGCTCATTTAAACTTTAAAAAACCCTGTCTCCTCGGCATAATACATAATAATGCTGTAGGAGGAGGTTTACCACTTCTTAAAGTTATAACTCCACATCTTGTCAAAAAAAAAATTCAGTTCAGTGATTGCCAGTTACTGATGTTAGCATGTATCACTTATATTAGAGTATCTGTGCAATTAGAATCAAATCAACAGAACTAATAAATAATTACTAAAATCTGGAGAAAGAAGTTTTGACCATCCTTCATCCTAGGTGGAATTCTGTACTCTGCTATTTCAGAACTTGGGGAATTGCTTGATAATGATCTGTTTCTTGCATAATACAACCCAACAGTCCACTTGGGAATTTTGTGATCAGGTAATTATCAAATATGCATGACTACATAATAAATTGATGTATGAAAAACTATTATATGTGCCAGTTTAGGTCGCTGCACAAAGTTGACATGATATGTTGTGCAGCTACTTTAAGAAGCGTTAATCAAAAGGTTTAAAACAAAACAAATTCTGAAGCTGTGTGTGTGGATGTTCGAGTGTGTGAGTCTACAAATGAGACATAATCTCCTTTTTGTGAAGAATGTGTATTTTTGCTCATGCACCAGGCTTTCTAGACTTCTCAAAGTTATGATCACAGTCTCTTCTCATTTTTCAACTTTAGATATATTAAGGCTACTTTCTTTTTTTTTTTCCAAATGCATTTTAGTTTATCGACTTTAATGGGATATCAGGCCTTTTGACTCCAGTACTGCCAAAGAAAATACAAATAAACGGTCACAATTTTTAAAAATTCAACTTAGAATATCTTAAGGAACCAAACTGTTTAAGATTGAGACTAAATCAGTTTTCTTCTGTTTGTTCTTCATAACTTTAGCTGCCACTGTGTATTTTGCAAAGGGCCTCGTAAAATGAGATCCCAAACACTAGATAAATACATGATGGTGATTGTTTAAAAGAAAAAGAAAACAACAACAAACAAACAAACAGGAAATACAAAAGTAATGAAAAGAAATGGTGTCTCTTTTGGGGAGAAACTGACTGGGGAAAATAAATGTGACTGACAAACTCATGGAAATCAATGTAACAGTGACTAACAATGAGGAGTGTGTAAAAGAAAACTCTTCCTGCTCATCAGATGAAAAGACTGGATCGGGTCGAGCAGATATTCCATTATAACTGCATTGATAATCAGTGAACTTTTGCTGTGTCTGTGCAAAAAATTGCATAAACAGCTGTATGTATGCTGCATATTCTCTCAGCAGGACACTGGAGCTCTGTGAAGGTGGTACAGCTTATGAAGTGGTGTCTTCATTATTTGATGAACCCTAATGGACCTGCACCATTTAAGTATGCCAAAATTTCCGACAGTTTGAAAATTATGACAATTTTTCAGAGTTGATTTTATCTACGTTTGTCCTGTGTTATGTTTAAAATCAAGAAAGCCTCTGCTCATTGATCCTAATATATTAACTACCTCAGCAAATTGTGCAACACTGCCTCCTTGTGAACAGTACCACTTAATGCAAGAAAGATATTTACTGTTTGTCTTGAGGATAGAAGCACTGTGTCCTCTCACATATTGGCTTTAAACCTAAACCTGTTCACTATTTGATATTTGCCATATTTTGTGTTTTTCATTGAAAGAACAATTAAATAAGATACTGTCAACAAAACCGGTTGATCTTCGGTCTGTTTAGCAAAAACCATTTCAAAAGAGGATTGTCATATGCATAATATTAGTATAACTTTAAGCCATGCAAATCTGGATAATATTTGGTCAATTATATGACATCATATGACATTTAGACCTTTGATCATTACATTGAGGGGGTGATAAAAACATTATTTTTTTCAAAATTTATGAACACCATCAACACTGGATAAGATATTGTTTTACCTTACAGAAATGTATCAAAGATATTCCCCAGGTATTTGCAGTTTCTGAGTTAAATGTGTATGGGAGTTCAGTATGAAGTTTATTGACTTAAGCAGCTATCATTGAAAATTGACCCCTGTGTTTATTACTACCAGAACAAAGCAGACGGACTTTATAAAATAAACCTCATTCAATGCCTCATGAAATTTTAAAACCTGATGCAACTCTCCCAAACCAACACAACCCAAGCAATCTCTGTTGGATCTAGATTTGATGATTGTGGAGGTTGCTGGGAAACAATGAACTCATTCTCATATTTAAAAGAAACAGTTTGATATAATTTGAACTTTCTGACATGGTGCATTATTATGGTGGAAGCAGCTATTGGAAGATTAGCTCACTGTGGTGAAAGATATGGTCAGCAACTATACTCCGGTACACAATGGCATTGAAGTAATGAATTTGTAGTAGGTAATAAAATATCCTCACACAACTTCACCAACATCTGAACTTATTGATGCAGGATGGATCTATGTTTTCATGTCTTATACAAAAGGACATGTAAGGTTTTCTGATCTGTTATTGTGCTTTTAAAAATAAATAAATAAATAAAAATATTACAACCTCAGTTTCCTGTTCTTAACTAACTGGAGTGGCATCCAGTAAACTTCTACTAAAAAGTTCAGAGTGTTGTGTACTTAGAGATGATATTTTAGGCTAATATTGACTTTCCATTACCTCAAAGTAGTCCACATGTTCTTATCTGATCTCTGACATCAACACACAGTTGCCTCTAACTAGATTTTTTCATGTTTTTGGCCAAACAATGAAAGAGTTTTGAAATCCCTGCGTATTTGCTTGTTCTGAGAACAGATCACAAAACTACTTCAATCCTTTGCCAATTTATTCAGGACTGGGTTAAGATTATTGCACAGTTTCTTTCTGTTTCATTCACTGCATGTCACTAAAGTGCACACAACTTCCTGAAAAAGCGAGCTTCAGTCATGCAGTGCATACATGTTTTATAGAATGAATGACATGAAACAAAATTACAAAGATTGGTTGTAATCTAACATATCTCTGTTTCTGCCTCATAACGTTTAGTTGTTATAGTTCAGTCACTGACGTAGGATAAATTAGTGCGATTATTAAAATACTGGTTGCCAAATGAGGTTACATTATTCTAAGAAATGCACCGCTGCAATGAATCAACATGCTAAGGCTTGTGTGTGTGTGTGTGTGTGTGTGTCCCAGATGAAAAATGTATATTTTTGCTCAGCATTATCAGAAAAGCTCCCAGTGTATGACTTCATACAACTTCTGCAGTATCAGAAGCTGCCTTAAACAAATGCAATTGGCTGTATTTTTGTAATTTTAATGAATATTCACACTTCATTGCAAGTGTACACATCCTTCTCTGTAGAGTACTGATCAAACTATTTCCCTTACAAATGGGTTAAATTTTTTTGTTTTGCTTCATTTGCAAAACGGAGATTTTCTTTCTTTTTAAAAGCAGGAAGAGGGAGGTCTTCCAGCTCCATTTAGTCTCTTGTTGTAACTGCAGGGTGAGTCGGGTTCAAAATTTCGGGGATGTGATTGATAGGAGCAGAGCAGGACGGAGCTGAATGCACTTTTATTGTGCAGTGAGCTTCGTTTGTTACAATCTAGCTAATTTTTGCACCTTTTTCCCCCCTTAACACAACTTTATATTCTGAATTACCAAATTGTTTTCTCTGTGGTGAATGCAACATAAGCTTATGAAGCATGCCACAGAAGCCCAAGCCCAACTCATAGGTTACAAGCTCTGTCATTTTCTGGGAGACCACAAAGTTCTTGTCGGAGCATAATATGTATCTACTCACAATATAATTTAGTTTTTCTTAAGCAAGACTTGGGTTTTCCCCAAAATTGTAGAAACAAAAAGGGTTTGCATGTTTAACCATAGCATTTTTGAGATGGTCGATGGTTTAGAAAAGTACAAGTTCTCTTACTATGCCTACTCGCAAAAGAATCTCACAGCAGAACTCAATTTAAAACAATCAGAACTATCCCTTTGAGTGTCTCGCTTTGGATTATGTTCATAAGCATCCAAGTCACAAATGTATTCTAAACTGTACATCAGTTTTCAACGATAGAAAACTGGAGACATATCTGAAGCAGGCAGTTTTCATTACTATGACCTGGAGGTCACATAGCATTACTACCTTGTCTAAATTAAAAAAAAAAAAAAAAAAGGATGTTATCCATGAAATATTATACGAGCACTTTAAATGTAAAACAGCAGATATTTTAAAGGGTTAAAACATGTCCAACATCTTCTTGTGGGTTCATTAGCTTATCTTAGTGTCAACTGCACCTTAAGTGTCAAGAATGTTAGAGGAAGTAAATAGCTGATGCATGAGATATGGAATGATGCATTTTGTGTTACCATGATCAGAAAAATGATATGGGCTCTTTTATTTAACTGCTGTTTGCGGGTAATGACAAGTATTACCTGTTTCTGGAAATGCTTAATTTATTCAGATGTGGAGGATAACCGCCTTAAAGTGTAGCTACAAGAACCACAGATGTTTTGTTTCTATGAAGCATCGACACAAATTTGCACATATTTTCCAACTCCAAGCTGCACGTAGTTGGATGCTTATTAAATATAAACATATCAGCTGATAAGTATTTGTTTAATGAGGGATCAAGAGGCCTAAGAAGATCAACACCTCATGGCAAAGTGTGCATAATCATTAGGCAGCTTTTCCTCAGGACAAATGAGCCAGAAAATAGATTTAAGTGTCTCTGAATAGTCCAAAATTGTAAAAAGCCTGTCAGAAGGATGCAGCACTCCTGAAATTACTAAGACATCGGGGCGTGGTCGCAGAATTGTAAAGTTTTGCTGCAAATAATCAACAGGGTCGCAGGAAACATGTTGAGAAAAAAAGACGTAAATTAACTGCCAAAGATTGGAGAAGAATCAGATGTATGCTGTCGTATTCCAGAACTGCAACCTA
>CAEFZX010000291.1:0-13455 GCA_903066825.1 Alfaro cultratus | reverse complement strand
CGGTGCAAATAAACAAAACACGGTGAAACTTCCATGACAACCTGGGATAAAAAAATTTTTACACGGGTTATTTTTATAAACTGGTTTTTGCAAAAAAAAAAAAAAAAAAAAAAACATTTAAAATGTCAAATAATGAGGATCTTTTCATTTCTGTTTCCATCTAAAAAAAAAAATTAAACACAAAAATGCTTGTATTTGTTAATTAGAGAATAACTGCATTGACAAAATATTGACATCACTCTTATGGGGCTTTATTGCATTAAGGTAATTTCTGAAGATGAAAAATTTTATTCCTATGAAGCGATTCTCTATTATTACTTTTCATACGCAGGCTCTAAATTATGCCTACTAAACACTGCTGCAGAAAGTGGATGTTAGCAATGACAGCATCCCTATATATAACTATTCGATGTGCTACTGGGCTAAGGTAATTTTTTTTCTGATTGTTTTAAGCAAAACAATCAAGAAAAATTGGTTTCTGCTGGATAGATTTAGTTTAGTTTGCGATGAAATTATAGAAATATGTGTCTTATGTTTTGAATTGATACACCAGTATCATCAGAATGTTTCCTAATTATCAGTGAATATTACACCCTGCCTGCCATGACATTTCTAAACTGTATTGTTTAAACTTAAAGATGCAAATTCCAAATTTTACAGACTAAAATTTTAAAACCCAACAAGACAAAAACAAATTGTGATGGACTGGCGATCTGTCCGGGGTGTACCACGCCTCTGGAACATTAACCTCGGAGATAGGCACCAGTACTCAAGGATAAACATGCTAAATGATGGATGGAAAAATAAATACTTAAACTTACAGTATGAGTTTTAAAATAACTAGAAACACTAACATCCCTATAGGGTAAAAAATAAATAAAATCACAAGACAGAACAAGCCTGGTTTGCCAAACAGATACAAATCTGACAACACAAAGTTTGTACCACTGGAATGGACATCTTCCTTGATAGTCTCAAATGGCTACACAATTATTTAGAACGTTATTCCTTTAATAAGCTTCTATATGGTTGCATGCTTTAAACTGGATATTCTTTTCAAGGAAATGCATTAATTTATGCAGATAAACCCTTTTATATAAATACTGAAGCAAGTCCTAACTGGTAAAACTCGAATCCACACAGACTGATGACAGCTTGACGTCTACCTGATTCGGAGGGCCCTGTGACGCAGACGAAGGACACACAGAGCCAGCCCCCATCTCCTCTTGGTGTCCAAGCTTGAGTTTAAGTCCATATGACAGGGAAGAGAAGAGGACGGCGGAGCAGAAAACACGGCTGCCGCTCTCCGGTTCAGTCCACAGCAGTGGACGGACAAATGGACCCACCTCTAAATTCCAGCAACAGTCACATGGAGCTGCGACACCCACATGCTAAACGCACCATCTCAGCAGAGCCACATACACCAACACAGATCCGGCTTTATCAACTGAAGATACAAAGATGGAAGTATGCGCCAAGCATTTCACATTCAGTATCGAAATGCTACCAGAAGTGTTTTAATAGGCATCATCACCTGCATGAAGGATTTATAAATAAAAAGAAGTGAAATATTGTCTCTGCTGCCCTGATATTAAGCTGTTAGTATGTCAAGACAGTCATGCAGGGTTTCCCTCAGTGTATTATAAGCCTGGTGGGCCACCAGGCTTTACTTGCGCCCCCACCAGGCTTAGCAGTGTTGATTTATTTATTTATTTTTTTCAAGATTGCCTTTTTTAAAGACTTTATAGTTGTTGTTTAGGTATTAATCTTCCAGTCTTCCGAATGGAATGACCACTTTATTTATTCTTAGAGTTTCTTTTACAAATCAGCAAATGCACTAGGGTATTTTTAAACACAAGTACACTCGCAAGAACATAAATAAGTTGCTTCATAATGTCCAAAGCAGGATGTTTATTCTCAGTTTGCACGTACTCACTAAAGTTAAATCTAGGAACTACAAGCTGCTTCAAGTAAACAAACCTCTGAGCCACAACAATACAGAAAAACAGCATAACAGGATCTAAAACTACACTGTTCTGTGGCAAATGAACTGACCATACTGTAGACATCAGTCCAAATATCAGCTGTGATGAAGCTGCTACAATCCGTCAGTCACATTTCTTTATCGAAACAAAAGTATTTTTCTGGAAAAATGTCGAGCTGCACAGACAGTGGCGCAGAATTACATCAGTATTTTGAAATTAATTATTCTCAGATCAGACTTGCAAATGAATGTGCATGTAGTTAGTAAGAAATCGTGTGGAAATGTCAGAAGAGCTTGTTGCTCCAAAACCAAGAAAAAGCTGGAGTGCTTTGTGTACAACTATGAAGTTCCCAACAACTGCAGTTCAGTAACGAAAATGCCCTGGAATAGCATTTAGAAATAATGATAAGCTTATTTTTGGCAGCGGCATGAAACTGTAAAACCTAGCATTTTTGAGGAACACTCTGTCCGCCATCCAGAAGAACCTGGTTTTGGTTTTATGTACAAGGAAAGAAATTATCTTAAAGATAGCTCTTTAAGAGAGTTTTCAAAAACCAGAGATCGGAAACCGCTGTTAAGAACTAAGAACAGACTTCTTGTAAAAGATGAAAGCTGAACTTATTTGATGTTAGGATATTAGCAAAGGACACCGAGTTAAATATCACAAATGCCACACACAAGCGTCCGTTTCTGCCACATCACGGCTGTCAAACACGAGGAATTGGTGTGAGAGAGCAAGTTGAGCTGGCACAATCAAAGCTAAGGAAACCCCACCCACTCTGGGCTAATGTGGGAGAAAATACATCACACACACACGCACGCACGCACACACACACACACTTTGAGCATACTGCAGGAAGAGGTTTATCAGTCTAACAGGGTTTTCAGATACAACAGATGAATGCAACGCCCAGTTGGGCAGCAAACGGTGGGATACCTGGTCCTACTGGGCAAAGGGCCTAGTGTTGGAAATAACAGCTGTGAGGACATGCATGCTTCTGTATTGTTTGTTAGTCTGAGTGTAGAGGTGTCTTCAGAATAGGTTATCTTTTTACACACAGGCATATGCAAAGCCACACAAGCAAACAAATGGCTCTCCACAAACATAAACAGGCCATTATCATTCCACCGCCTCACTGATGCAGCATCGGTTCTGGCCGGTCCACCGCTGACCTCGCGTTACCCACCACCACACTGCGCAGGTATGCAGAGGGCCATCTATCTTCTCCCTCCATCTTCCCTCGCTCTCTTCATCTTTGCCTTGTTTTCCTGTCCTCTCTTCCGAGTTTTATCTCCTATCATTTCTCTAGAGGTTTCTCCTTTCCTTTTCTCCACTCTCTATGTGGGTCTTATGTATTTCCTCTTCCCACTTTATCGTCCATCTCTTAATAATTCCTCAGTGGGACCAAACCTCTTCCAGACCGATCGCTGTGCCATGTTCCCCTTTTCCTATCCCAAAACGATCTTCTCCATCCCTGCTTGCGCGCTCTCTCTCTCTCTCTCTCAATTTTCTTGTTTCAGCCGAGTATATTTTACAGTGGAAAGTCCATTCCAGGAACACTAGCTGATAGCTGTGAACTAATGAGAGAGAAAGGCCCTAGCTGCATGCTACATACCTACACTGCATCAGAGGAGTTGAAATAGAAGAATAGGGATTCAAAGATGTTATGTTTCTCCTTTAAAATATGTATTTTAAGCTGGAGGTACACAGCTATCAAGTTTACATACACATATTTGAATTATTATTATTTTTTCTTTTCTAATGTCCTTCTTTTTTGGATGTGTATTGGTTATAGACAGCTGAATTGTAAAAACAAGGATTAGTGGGACATTTCAGGGATTGTTGTGGATTTTCCCCTTCACACATATAATATTAAATAGTGAACGATATGGTGAGGATGAGAAAATGCAGGAAATTTCAAATTGTTTCATTGCTCTACAAGCTTTGACAACATTCTGACTCCAATTATCCCACTGAGATTAAAGGAAAGTGGTTAAGACATTCAAGGAAAACCCCAAACATAACCAAGGCTATTATAAGCTGGAACACAACAAAACACCAGTGAATAGTTTAACAGGTTGTTATAAAAAAAGTTTTATGCCAACATGGGTGGAAAGGGTGTTGGGTGGTTGAGACTTGGACTCTATTGGGTGTTCTAAAGTGAAACCAAACAAACTTGGTTTTCTGAAGCTAACAATAAACTTTTGGGATGGTCTCCATTTCAAGCCTGCTGAAGATGAATACATCCACGTCTGTTGAGTGCATCAAGACCTTATGACTGCATTTGTATGGTGCTTAAAAGATACAGTGGATAAATCAGTTCAATCATATAAGGATGCAGGAAAACACCCAAATTAAAGTTTGTTATTGTTGTAACATTATTAAAATATTACAAGTTTACACTTGAACCATACCACATAAACTGTTAGCTTTACCAATGTCAGAACTATTATGAAAAATAAAACAAAACAAAATACATCAACAGGAATAGAAAAGCTGAGACGAGGAGAGTGAGTGGTTTAATATTCCTGAAATACATAAAATGCTGCAAACCTATTGAGTCTACGGATTGGACACCAAATGTAGAACAGAAAAGGTTTTTTCATCCTGTTTCTTTATATAAAACATATTTTGCTTTATATAATCCCTCTGCCAGAACCTTGAAAAGGCAGCATAAACAGGGAGCAGTAACTAATAACTCTTCTTAATAGGATTGTGCTGATTTCCTTTAATCCATTTTTTCACACCCAATGATTCTAGTGTGACCTTTGACCTCGTTGTCACCAACACCCCAACGAGGGAGGGCGGCACACTGCAGATCAGGTGCCCAAATACCAATCACTTGAACGCACCTCAGAGGTATTGCCATGGCAACAGCTGTGTTGCTTACATGGTGTCTAGTTGCCACCAACTAGACTCCATGTAAGCATGGTGTCTAGTTGGTGATTCCTATCACTGATTAACCCCATAGGACTACAATAGGTAGAGAGGAAATTCACAGAATTACTCCGCAGTGACAGTCTAACCAGTCAGGTTAGACTGGCTTGGAGAGACGGGAGACTTCAGAGCAGTTTTGACGACACAAACACACACAGACGCTTTTATTTACCGTTGCTATCTTTCTGAAAGCCCTGAAGGGGGGGACAGGAGGTGGAATGCTAACGGTGTTGTCATTCTTTTCATCAAACCCAGAGTTGGGAGGGAAAAAAATGAAACAAGAAAGCAGGAGAGAAAGTAAAGATGTTCTTCTGCTTCCATTCAGATGTGGCTTGTAGCTAGCTCAAGTGCTCTTGTGTTGCATCATGGAGGGGGTTTCTCTTCTGTGTGAGCGGCAGAGTATGTTATGGAACGATTGTGATAACGATACAAATTATGATAAACTATTTATAACTTTTTATTTTAAATGTTTTATTGGCTCTAGTGGCCTTTATTTGGAGAGAAGGGGGAAGACATGCAGCAAAGGTCACCAGGCTGGGAATTGAACCTGCGACAGCCGCATCGAGGACTAAGGCCTCCATATGTGGGATGTATAGTTGGGGGTGCTGCACCGACACAGCACCCCCAACTATTTATAACTTCTTAGAATGGCATGCATGTCTCAAAGAATTATACTGTTTCTGAAAAACATTCACATTTGAAATGGCCTCTTCAGGACTCCACCTAATTTTTTTATTTACTGATATTTATTGATGCTCTCGTGGAACAGACAGTTGAGAAAATAGTAAAAAATAACATTCACAATAATGCTGTCAGTTTTTTTTTTTATTATTATTTAACACCAGTAACTGATTAATCAAAATTTGTTAACTATTTATTCATGTATTTTCAATGGTGTTTTATTAAAATATTTAATCTTTCATTTATTACTTGGTGGGTAAAACAAAATTAATTCAAAATAAGACATTTTGTATTTTTTTTATTTTCAATTCACAAATATTCACTTTGTGTTGCACTATTGCATAGATTCCTATAAAAAAAAAAGTACCAAAACAAACACCAGGGCTATTAACATATTTTCAAGGTACTGTACACCAGTATTCTGAAACCATATGAGATATACAGACTACATCCCATCATATTTCCAAATATAAGTAATAGAGAGTGCAAACACGCTGCTTAAGAGCACGTCACCAGATCAGCAGCATTAAGTGCTCCTTCTCAATCCATCAATAACACTACGAGAGCTGCACCCTCGCTTTGCAGCAAAACCTGCAAACTTTTGACCTTCGGCTGTTTAGCAAAACTCTCTTTTAATACTTAGTCTCAGACTCTTCAAAGGACATAAACCCTCCATCAAGGAGCAGAGGTTATAATCTAAAATGACATGCATGTCAAAAGAAGCAGCTTACGCCGAGCACTTCAAAATTCCCTTCACAAACACACACATCCTCACAAACACACACCCTGTCCTCCATCCGTCTTCGGCATGCTTTGAGTGCTGGGTTACACAACAAGGATCGTCTTCCTGATGCGATCGCTTGAAAGGCATTTGTCTCTGCGCCACTTCTTGCCCTTTTCGGGCCCAACTTGCCCATCCATTTGGTTTAACACACACCCAGACAGTCTCACACACTGTCCACTGTATTGTGGACAAACATGCCTCAGCACAAACGAAGCTCTGCTGAACTGGGCATGGATCGGTTTGTGTCTGCTTGTGTGTACGCCGTCCAGGTTTCAGATGGTGTTACACAGACAGAGCTTAGAACCATTTCATATTCAGAGCAGAAAGCCACAGAAAACAGGAAAAAAAACAAAATTATTTTGGATTTAATGTTAAAATATAGCTGATTATCTGTCATAATTAACCTACCCATATTCTACCATACCTAGTAGGAGGGGAAAATTTCCTTTTTTTCTACATAACATTCCAGCAGCAAGTGTTTTTCTATCATACAGTACCTTGTAAAAAAAAATATGCCTACCGATTAAAATTGCCCACATTTTGTCACAACCCAAAACTTCAAAGTTTTTTTTATTTATTTTGTGAGACAAACACAATTAGCTCAAAAAATTACAAAGAGGAAAGAGAATATGTATGGGGGATGCAACCATTTTAATTGGTTATTTGATTGATTATTCCAACAATTAATCAAATTTTAAAAAATTGGCACATTCTGGAGATTTTTCATTTAAAAACTTGAGCCTTTTTTGAGCCAACTTGAGTGAAAAGCTCAACCCTTCTGCTCGATTTACCATCAGTACAGTGTAGGGTTAATCTGTTGATTTTTTTTCGGATCAACCAAATTTGGATAGCAAAATGTGCTTAACAGGAGTTGTTTTTTTTGTTTTCTTTTTACATCATTTCAACTGGGTGAAATTCAAACTATGTAATTTGACTAATTCTGAGCAGAACATATTTACAAATTAAGTTTGTTTCCCCATCTTAAAAATCAAATGGAATATATTTTTTGCACAACTTTGGCTTCATTATTGCTCTGAATATGTTGTTCTTTCAGCAAAAGGCTTTTTTTTAGTCTGTATTCGCCCATTCTTTGATTAATTGATAATTAATCCCAGCAATTAATTATGAATTAATTGCTAAATTAGTTGATAATCATTTCAATAATCCATCATCAGATTGATCAGATTAATCTGATCAATCATTTCTGCCCTAATATGTACTGACCTCTGAAGACAAGTTGCTGATCTGGATTTGTTAATTTGGATTTTATTTAAGGGTAGCAGAGTACATATTGGACGATACAAATGCACACCACAATTCGCAGATTTCCCCAAGTAATTGTGAAGTGGAAAAAACTAAATACAAACTGATTTTTTAAGGCCTCTTGTCATACTGGATTTTATTTAAAGTTACTCAAAGCAATTGTTTCCACTGTAGTTTATCTATTAATTAGCTCTATTAGCAAAATACAAATTCCTGCACTGAGGATTTTGGTCTGTCACATAAAATCCTTGCAAAACAGATTCAAGTTTGTGTGCATAACATGACAAAATGTGAGCAAGTTCAATAAGAACACATACTTTTTCAAATCACAGAAGCAGAAAAAGAAAGATGGTTTTCTTATAAAGTATCACATTTAAATTGCCTAAATGATTACAGTTCATTTCCGTTTTAGTTTTTCAGAAGGCGATAACGAAACTTCATAAATTATTTCTTTGTAAAACGTCTTTTGCTAAACGTAAATATCCTGGGAATTTTTTCGTCAAACTAAAATTTTATAACTGAGGTGAATATAATTACACATTTAAACACAAATTCTGACATGTATGTAAACACAAATTTTCTAGAGACTGTCTGAATGCGAACTAACTACAGGGGTCATTTGAGGTGCAGCTGGCTGGAGTTAAAAAAAGGGGGCAGTGGTGCATACAAGAGTGTCTCCTTTAGTTGTTACCTGCCATGCGACGGTATTCTTAATTACAGATTGTGCTAAGCCAGAGAATAGGTGAAGGATTAAGCAAGCTGAGTGATGAAATCCATAAATATTACCACAAAGAAACTGACACACAGCCGACATGCAAGTGCCGAGGATTAGAGATCCTATTTTCTTTGTCCTAATCCTCTACACATGGTCTTTTTACGGAACGCATGTGCCCTCTGCCACATTAAACTCTGCTTCATAGTACCACTCTCCTCTGTACCCGTGTAATCCTATTTGGTATTGTTAGTGCCCATTTACTTTTGGTGTATCTGTGCACCCACTGCAGTATGTGCTGAAGTGTGCCAATCTGGGGGTCTTTGGCACAGGGCCATGTGGATGGCAGCAGCACTTTCAGGTCGTAAAAACGCGGCGCAGCGTCAGCGGCTACCTGAGTCATCCGGTCTGCCGGTCCTCGCCCTCCAGCACCCGTCAAATCAAGATCCTTCCGCTCCCTTCTGCACGCCAGTTTAGGAACATGGAGGTTTGCCTGATTAAATCTGAATGAACATGGGTTCCTGTTGAATTAAGTCAGGAAACACTGCACACATCACATATTCATGCTCATTTTTTAAGATCCACTGACCCAAGAAGTTGAGCAAAGAGAAAGCTTCTGCAAATGTGCTAAGCAACGTTGATGGGGTTTCTTTTTTTTTTTTAATCATGATCTGCTTGTAAAATGAAAGAAAAACGTTCTCTTTCAGGGTTTCTGCAGGGTTCACAAACTCAAACTTAAGGTTTTAAAGACCTGCATCAGGACAGAACGTCGTCCGGCCAACTGGCGGTAAATTTACGCAAAAGAGAGACTCAAAAAAGCTAGCTAGTAGTACAATATAAATTGAAGCTTATTGATTAACTAAAGTCAAAGTACATTTTTTAAAATTAATTCAAGACATTTTAAGGCCTTGATTTTAGATACATGAATTTAAGACTTCTTAAGGATGTGTGGACAACCTCACTTTGATAACTTTAGGCTGCATGAGTGGATCCAAATTATTCAAGAGGACAATGATCTTTATTTAGCAATCAGACTCCTATGAGTAACTTCTTCTCGTGTCCAGTCTATGTCTCGACATACTGAGGCTAACATTCGCTGAGTCAGCAAAGATTTCTCTGGCAACGTCATTAATCAATTGATTGGTGTCAGTCGTCATCTTTAAAGAACATGTGACATGTCAAAAATGTAGAAAACGTACCACTGCACCTGTCCCATGTTTCACGGTAAACTATCCATCAGCTGGCTAAAACAAGGCGACTATACTTTTCTCTCGCAAGAAAAACAAATCGACCTCTTTGGAAACATTCTCAAAAGCACAGACTTCATGGTGTGGACCCATCACTACAATTGTTCAAGCTACTAGCCTGATACAAACCAGTTCTTTTGCTCTACACTTCACTTTGTAGCGGGTCTGGACTCTTGGCCCGGTTGAAGTTCTACTGGAGAAATCCAACTCAATGGGAGAATTCCCAGATAGAGAAATGAAGAGAGATTAGAATAGAGTGGCATTGCGTAGGAAGGCAATGGCCAGGCTAGTAAACTACAAGCCGCAGTTCATTATAAGTAGTAGATTGCAAGATGGCTACCTGAGCAGGTAGCTTGACTAATCAACTACCTACAACTAATAATAATAGATACCTTAACAATGGAGCGTTTTTAAAAGCAGGCTATTAAATCTGATTAACGTTGATCACTACCAACAGCCAGACAAATTGACAAAATCTGTTAAAAGGACAGTATTATGTTTTCTAGGCACATTGTCATTTTATAGAATAAAGTAACTTTGTTACCTTCTGTTGTTATAAAAATGTATGTCGAATAGGACTTAAAAGAAATTTTAAGCCATATTTGCTGCTTTTTTCCTTTCTGATTTGAACATTTATATATTGTGATAATGAAACTATAATTATTGATATTTGCAAATAAGAGAAACTGACAGTATGCATGGGATTGTGGCCTCTGCAGTTTGCACTGTTTTTGCAATTGTTTCCATGAGAGCATCAATAAATATCGTCAGCATAATTGCCCAAGTCGTATTTTAACGCCTTTAGTTAGTAAACAAGAAAAGACAGGGATAAAATATGGAAACAAATAAAAAATACATAGAAAAATATTGATTTTAGACTATAACCAGTGATCCGACATGCTGACATAGACAGTTAGGCAGGGTGATGTACCAAGGAGATCAATATTATGCAGTTATCTCAATTTGGCCAAAAAATGACTTAGGCAATTAGGCTATGAGGCCAACAATATGTAATTCTCATATAGTAATGATTGTAAGCAGCATGCGTGCACTACTTGGTCAAACTTGAGTATTGAGGTAACCAACTGGATAAAGACTCTGATTCTATGCAGCGAAAGAACTCATAGAAAGCGCTCTAAAACCACTACCACAGACACCGCCATAAATACCAAGAAATGAAATTTTAAGGCCACATTGCCCGTCCCTGAAAGTTAAACGTCACTTTCGGCCACGTATTAAAATCAAAGTAAAAACAAATGGAATAATTGTTTTCCATTTGTTATTCGAACTAGTGTTATTATTTTAGCAGCAGTGGAAATAATTGCTGATTTGAAGCAGTTTGATGCTGTGAGTATATACTGGTAAAATGGTGATATTTTATTTTCTTTACTCAAGGTGTCCTTTCACACCATTAGAATCTCATTCTGGCTTATGCATGGTCATGATGCGAGTTGGGCTGGATGACAAGACAGACAGCAGTCCTTGCCAGAGCATGCTACATCAAAGATTGGCTCTTTTATCATATGAACATACCTCATCTGATTGGCCATTTTAAAGCTGATATATGCTGATCAGAAGCAGCATGCATTCTGGTGCGTCATGTAGCGAGCTGTTGTCTTGCACTGCTGCTGCTGGCTGAGCTGATGTTGACGTGTGTTGACACTATGTGCTGTGCAAGCTCTGTGCACCACCATCATAGACACTATATATATGTGTGTGTGTGTGTGTGTGTGTGTGTGTGTGTGTGTGTGTGTGTGTGTGTGTACTGTTATCGTCAGAGCCTCGGAGATGTGTAAATGGGATTTTACTGTTAGATTATGTCGAACGGCTGTATTATTCTGTTGTTTCTCGAACAATGGAAGAAACCAGCACAGACAGACAGAGAAAGGAAGAGTCAAAACATGCAGGCGTAAAGGCTGGCGGTGGGAGAATACCAAAAATAATAATCATTTTTTTAAAAACCTAATGGGCATGCATGCACTGGGGGATGAGTGAGACGATAAGCATCAGCAGAGAGGTGTTACCTTTCAGGGGACGAGGATTTCTCCGAGTTCACGGACATGAGCGGTGCCTGTTAGCCGCTCTCCGGCCGAGCGACCACAGGAGACGGCGAAATGAAGAACACACAGCCGCGTCCCCTTCCCTGGGTTTTCTTTCCTTTTCCTGCTGTCCTTCTCTCGGTCTCTGTCTCTGCTGTGTGTGTCTGAGTGCAGGAGAGGAGAGGGTTACTGCCTCCCCTCCTTCTCCTCCTCCTCTTCGTCGTCGTCCTTCTTTATATCCTCTTGCTTTAAGAAGAAGGAAGAGATGGAGCCCGGTTTTGTCTGCGTCCTCTTGTGTGTGTTTAGACCTGAAAGCAGCAGCAATGTCTGTCAGTCAGTCAGTCAGTCAGTCAGGCGCCCCTCCTCGTGCTCCAGCCTCCTTCCTCCCTCCCTTTCCTTCCTCCCTTCTCCTCCTTCACCTTGCCTCTCCTCTCCCCCTCACTTTCTCCTGCTTTCACTGATGCTGACCGTCCTCTCCGCCGCCTGGGCCTCGTCTCTTTCCTCCGCGGTGGTGCTGGTCGGACCGGATGATGACACAGCTTCCCGGCTCTCGGTCCGCAGCATGTCTCCGTCTTGAGGTCTTCCTCGTCTTCCTGTCAGGCTCGGCTCTGTCAGGCCCTGTGCATGCAGCTCTGCACAACAACAGAGCCCAGAGCGAGGCGGAGCGTCCCACTCTCTGCTCGGGCGGAGGGGTGTCGGCTTGTGACACAGACAGGAAAACTCGTGTTTTTCTCCTTGAGGCTTCAAACTCCTCCCCTGTTTCCATTTTGCTTAGTTTCTCTCTCTCGTCCCCTCTCTCTCTCTTCCAATTGCCTTATTACGACATCTTGTATCTCAGGGCAACGCTGCACAAATCTGCTTCACTCCCCCCCCCATCAAGCTTCTCTTGTTCTGGCATCCTCTCTCCTCACTTCCACCTCTGCTTGCTTTGCATTTGTGCGCATGCATGCGTGCGTGCGTGCATGTGTGTGTGTGTGTCCTGTCTGCCTCTGTATTCTCACCATCTCTTGGGGCAGATGGGGCTGCTTCTGCATGACTGAACAGCTCGCAGAGAGGTAGCCAGAGGGTGTGCGGTGCAGAGGGAAAGGGTGGAGGGGGGTCCTCGGTCTATCAGTCTGACCTCGATATTGTTGTGTAGAGGTATGCGCGCAGCTCGTACATGGTACATGCATGTGAATGTGCAACTGAAATATGCAAAACGGGGGGCTGGATGGGATGATACAGATGATCCGGAATTCAGGAGCACGAAACGGGATGTGTGTAGGTTACAGCGAGTCTTTTAAAGACCTTTTTAACGCCACCTTGAATAAAATTTAACAAGCTATTAATATGAAGGGTGGTTTGGGGAACTTGCTGTGTTACAATGAAGCATTATAAAAATTGTGAACCCGGCTTTGTGTCCTTTACAAAGGTAAAAAATAAATAAAGTAAAAAGCTGGCTAGCTAGGTAGCAAGGGTACATTAGCTGCCAGCTGCCGAAGGTGTTAGCATGTATGGAGGACCCAAACTGACAAAATAAGAAATAAGAGCATAAATATATATTTAGTTTGTCCTTGTTCTTACACATGAGTTTCTGTCCAGAAATGTATACATTTTCTTTTTCATTTCCCCTCAATATGCGTTTTTGTCAAGAAAAGTAGATGTTTTGCTTTGTCTTTTCCTTATATAAGCCCTCCGTTTGTCATTGCCTCCTCTCCTTTTTCTGCTTGCCTTTTTTCTGCTTCTCCGTGTGCATCTTTATGTTAATGAGGAGAGTTTCCTTCTATGTTCAGCTCCTCTACTATTGGCCAATAGAGCTTTGGAACCA
>CAEFZX010000290.1:0-21030 GCA_903066825.1 Alfaro cultratus | reverse complement strand
TATATATATATGTCTGTATGGCAAGTAGTTGCTTGTCCTTGACCATCTTTAAAAAGGGCAGTGGAGGGTGGATGGACGGGGAGGTGGGGGTGGAATATTGTTCACAGCAGAAGTCCCCTGAAGTCCCCAGACACTTTCAGCTCCAACCCAGCGATAGTTGGATAGAGAATTTAAAGTCCACCTCCACATCAGAATCCATCACGGAAAAGTGTGAACCTAATGTACTGCAGTCAATGACAATACCCACACATTTAACAACAGTGCATCTGTGTGTGTGTTAGTGTTTGTGTTGTCAATTAGTAATAAAAGTTACTGAGGCAAAGTGAAATGATATTACCTTCTAAAGACAAACTTATTCAAACCAGTATTGTAAAATCCGAAGACACTAAGCTTTTTAGGGTTTTCAAGACAGATGGAAGGCATTATTGGTTAAATAAATAAGTTCAAATGACCAGTTCTTGACAGAATTAATGTTTAATCTTTTTTTTTTTTTTTTTTTTTTAAGTATTTATTTCTGGAGAATGCGATTTGATTGCAAGTAACCAGCAAAAGTGATGCTTGTTTTAATTATCAAAGAAGATATTTCAGCAGTTTATTCCAAGCAAAAAGTTGACACCTTACACCCAAAAACCACCGAGTGGATCACTGTCACGTTGCATGAGCCACTTCAGATTTAGTTTATATATTTTTTTTCTATTTATATTTTGTTAATAAATATAAATAAAGAAGTTAATAAGCATTTTAGACATTTGCCTTTTACCTGTCTTTTAGTCCCTTCAAGCTTTGGATTGGACAGTGGATGATGATTCAGCAATGATTAGGGGCTAAAATTCTCACACCCTTCTTATTCAAAAAACTTTCAAGGAGTCACAGTGGAGGAAGGTTTGACAGATCTCTGGCCTTCACTTTGCTCCCTCTAACCTTCTGCTCTCTTTTTACTCTAATCTGATTTCTGGTAGACATCTTTGATCTAGGTCTAGGCCAAAGGAAAGCATGCAGTAGAGGCCTTGCCTTTACAGAAGACGTGAGTATGGAGATTAGCAGTCTTTCCTTACAGCTTTAGTGGCTAATACCTGATTAGGGCCCAGAGTCAACCAATTGTCTCAATGCTGGCTATCAATCCTAGCATTTGCTGTGAAGCAAGGGTGGGGGAGTGGTACGGAGGTGAGTCAAGGAAAAAAGGGATTGGGTTGGAGGGGTGGTAATATCAAGGAAAGTGGGAAGGAATGGAGGTTGATACCGTAATGGATACTCCTTTTATCCCACCCCACTAAGAAGATTAGGCCTTTGGATTTCATATTAGCTGTGATCTCTGGGCATTTGATGGTCCATACAGCTGGTTCTCCTCTCCTCTCTTTCTCCATCTATTGATATATTCTATGGGACTGTATGATTAGGTTGGACTAAATATCCATCATCCAGTCGTCATTGCAAAAGCAAGCCATAATCCTTAACATCTGTTTCAATTTAGTGAAAAGTCTATTTTTTCCCCCTAAACCTTCACATTCATGGTTTTATTTGGAATTTGCCATGTCTTTGTAATGAATGTGCAGAGATATTTAACAATTTGCTAGAGAACATTTGTGAAGAAATATCATCCCAAAACTAGTGAATAGTCTGGACAGGTCAGAATTAAAGATGTGAACCAAAGGGTTTCATTAAAAACAATGCTAAGCACTAAGTACAATGCAATCTTGGAAGATGGGTAGAAGCAAAAATGATGAAGAAAGAAAGATGGAAACACATTGTGTGGTGTAAATGAAAAGGCAATTAAAATAAGCCTAAAAACCCTCATAACCCTAAAAGCTTCATCTATTCATAAGTATACATTTTATCTACTTAGGATCTCTCAGTCTTTGTTCCACAATGCATGGCATACCATCTTTTAATCTGCATGTGCGTGAAAGGAGGGGCTCAGATGCCCTGCTTACATGGCTACATAAATATATCCTTATTAGTGTGCTTCTGAACCTCTGGATAGAAATTTAATGAATAAAAGGTAAAAATGAGCTGTGCATGCATGTTACTGTCTTTTTAGGGAAATTAGGCCTGTAGGAATTAACTAATGAAGATGATTAATCTCTATTTCCTGAACTTTTATCCCAAAGTTATTTATTAAAGCGGTGCATTTGTCTGCTTATATTTTAGTCGTACAGTTTGACTGACTTGTTAAGCTGTTTTGATATTTTTTTTTTTTTCTGTGCACCACTGGAATTTGCTTGCTTCATGTATCGCTTTTTTATCTTCCTCTGGCTAATTTGTTTGCGGTACAGGCCCATCTGATGAAAGGGGGAAAAAAAGTTGCCGTAGCTCAATATTAAATGCAGTTTTGCAGTTGAGGATTCTTCGCCAGCAGCAATGGTCTTAGACCCATGCAGTGTCCCACAAGAGTAACCTATTTAGTGCCTTTGCTCCTTCATGGTCAGTTAATGAGAAGGAGGGTGGGGTTGCATTGCTACAGTTCGCCATTTTCTAGCTTTCTCTCTCTCTCTCATCCTCGTTCCACTTAGAGCAGAATTGATTGTTGATCTTAAAGACCTAACATCTCTTCGCCAAGAGAGCCCTTTTGCTAACACTCTAACCTTCCCAACATCCAAACAGAGCCAAATTAGCTGACCATCAAAAGTCTGCCCGGTAAGGCTCTCGTATATAACGTCATACCAAAACAGAGGTGTGATGATAATGTTAAGCTGAGTGGTGAGGTGATGCTTTAGGAAATATGCATAAGATGACTAATAATGGGATATTGTGAACCTGACCTTGAATCTGGCATGATATCTCAATTTTCTTTTGGCCTACTTTATGTTGTCACACATGTCCTATTTAATTGTTTTGTTGTTGTTGTTTTGTGTTTAGTATTTGTACTGGTTACATAGAAATCAGGCACAGATGTAACTTGTAAACCACAGATTACTAAAAATTGTGGTTAATAATAATTTATTCTGTGTTAAAGAGAAGAAATAACATTTTTTTTGGAGGGGCAGGTTGGTTTGTATCGTTTGTTTGTCCTTCTTAAGGAATAAAATTATCATTTGAAAACTTATTTTTGCAATTTATCTGGTTATCTTTGTCTTATAATAAAATTTATTTGATGGTCTGAAACATTTAAGTGTGACAAAAAGTAAAAATAAATACTTATCTGCAGTGGACAACACTCTGCAGTTTGATGAACAATTGATTAAAAAGTAAATTTTATTGGCACAGAACATTCAGATTGAACATGTTTTTGTATAATTCCACGATTTATAACATGGCACAGGATGAAGCTGATACATCCTTTGTTATTTTCAGACTCCATTAATAATCTATGGTCTCCCCGCACTCCTCGCTTTTGGACTGGTTGCCGGCTGTTTACACAAACTGACGAGGGCACCAAAAGAAGGCAGGCTACAATTTTGAAAACTATTTTAGCCCCCAGTAGACATGATAAAAATGGTATTTATTAATTGGATGCTATCCAGCCTCTGTTTACATATTTCATATTCATTTATTATGTTTTCTTTGCATGGCCATGGAAAGGCACTTGACTGACACAAATGCATTATTCTATTTGTGTGTTATTTCCCGTGGGGCTGTTAATTATTTGTTTTTCTTGAGTGCAGGAATTTAAAGGAAATACATCACAAGTCCAACACGCAAAGGATGATGAATGCTTTCCCCCTTTTTTTTTCCTTGCAATCCTTTATGCTTCCCTTTCCTCATGTCTTCCCATATTTATTCGTGCTCAAAGGAAATCAAACCATAGTACAGCTGAATACATTAATTTAAAGAAGAGCTAAGACGAAGTCCCATAATAGAAGAAAGTATTCGGTTTGTCCTTTTAGGTCAGTCAGTGGTCTAATCATTTGGTGGCAAACAGAGCGCTTAGTTTTGTCAATAGATTTCACACTGAAATCTGTCGTTTTGAAGGCAAATGTGGAGCAACAAAATGCAAAGCTTAAAGCAATTTATTATGCCATTTATTATTCTAAAGTAATGAATGTGGAAATATGAAATTTCTATTTAGCTGTCATGAGTACTTTGGCTGAAGGGTGACTGACATTTTGCTCCGGCTGACAAGCGTTGATGTGACTAGTCATATTCAGTTCAATGCTTGAAAGAGGTCGGCCTGCATTATGCTACATGCGGAACTTTCAAACGTACTCTTTTGCTGGGAACTAAGGGAGGCCTTTTCACCTTTGCTCTTTTAGAAAAATGAGATTGCAGATCTTTCTTTTTTTCTGGAAAGTTGAAAGGCAAAGCAAGAAAAAAGTCTCCCAAAAATCTCCTAATTCACATGCATAAAATATCTTCTTTGCAAAACATCTCCAGTGAAGTCACTGTACGTGCTATCAAATGCAGCAAATACTGAACTGAGTGCTATACAAGTACCCTTGTTAACATGTTGCTTGTTCTTTCATATTCCAAGGTTGAAAAACAAATAACTGAGGGGGAAAAAAAATCTTCAATTTAGTGAACATAATCCAAGCGATCATTGGAAATGACAGCTGAACCAAATGAAATTGTATTCCCAATTGTAAACCAAATTGCTATCAGGCCAACATAATTTCCTTGTGCTGAGGCCATACTAATTCTGCATCAAAACACTGGTAAATGTGTTTAAAAGCCATAATAGCATATTACCATGCAGTCTTCCTTCACCCTCACACGTGGACCCTATTAATCTGGGACTTCGATTTGCATGTAAATGTGGTCAACTTTCATATCATCAAAATACATGAGTCCAACACCATCGGCAGGCCAGGGAGCTCTCTTCGTGCAACAACACAAACTATTCTCACCTGCGAGCTCATTTTAGAATATATGCAAGTGCCCCTTTTATATGCACAAGCTATTACAGATTTGTATTGGTGTGCTTGCATGTGATTCCCTACTATTTGTGAATATGTACATTTGTGCAGCTAGATGCATGTGTAGGAATGTTTCGTAGAGAGTTTGGAATTGGAATAATGCATTGAAGTTTGATGTGCAATTACTGGATATATTTTAAGAATTTTCATAGAGGTCAGACTAACAAGGCAGAAAGAATAACAAGATAGGAAGAGATCAAAATAAAAGGAAAGATGCATTAATATTGCATGTGTGTTTGCATCAATGTGTGTGCGGACATACTTTAGTAAGGCAACATTATTTACTATGTTGACGGTGGCTGGAGAGGCTGAGACCTCCTTCCAGCAGAAACCAATAACCAATAAAAGGAAGTGATTTACTTTCCTCTAATAATACAAAAGTCATAAAGATTTGAAAATAAGTCTAAAAAGTAAACATTTGCTTGCTTTTTTTAGCTTTGTTTGCCATAAATAGTTTTTGAAGTTTCATCCCAAACATGGCAAATTCGACTAACTGTCGTCTTTGCTGCTCCTGATCCCAACTACAAATTCAGGGTCTTCTCTGGTTCTCTGGTCAACAAAAGTTCAAAACAAAACAAAACACCAATAAAGTGACTGAGCAGTCAATTCTCAACTGTATCAGCTTTAAGATTTAGCAGGCCACTCATGCAGGCAGTGAAATGGGGTTTTCGTCATTCTTCCACAAAGGCCATGTTGTTCACAATTACTAATTATCCTGTTGAAAAATTCCCCCACACAAGGTGTGGAGCTTTGTGACTCCTCCAAAGTTACCATAAGCCATCAGAATGCTTCTTTGATTAAGGCTTTCCTTTCCCAACCTCTTGGTTTAAGTAGACACTCCCTTCTTTGAATGTGTGCAGTTCTGCCACTTTTCTAATATTTGCATAAAATAATAAAAACCATCAATCTGTGTAGCTGTCTATAACATATAACTCCTATATTACACATTGGACATGACAGATTGTGGCAAATTTCAAGGCCTAATAATACTTTAGCAATTCACTCTAAAAGTTGTTTAGATAAAAGAACAATCATTAGTTGGCTTGGTCGGCACTTCTTTAATGGCATAGGTCGAATACAAGGAATGAGACAGACACTCATCATTTTTTTTATCATTCAAGATGCATATGTAAGAAGTTGCATTCAAAGAAATTAAAATATTCTACTATTTTAATCCTCCTGCGGTCTTAGCGCGACACTCAGGAGAAGTGCAGCAAATGTCACTGTCAGACAGTGAGGAAGCAGGGAGGTTGTCCCATCAGACCGTCAGTTTCCAAAATCACACATAGAGTAAAAAAAAAAAATCATGGAGTCTAAATGAACATCTCTAAAGACCACAAGAAGGTTAAACAAATGGAAACACATATTAAATTGTCCTAGTAAAATTGGAAACAAATTAGAAAAATACAATGTCTATACCTGGCAAATGTAGCTTATTATGAATTGAATATGAAATTAAAAGTACTCTTGATTTCACTGAAAATTATTAAGCAACGTATTGCTTAATAAATTGGAAAATGAAAAACAAAACATTTAATGGTCTATTTCTCCACAATTCAAGCAAAATAACTTACATACACTATGGTGTCATACATTTCCATAATGACTATTTTGACATTTGTGAAGAAATTGAAAATAAGTGTCAAGACCTACAAGAAATGTAGAAGATGGCTGTTCTGAATTGCTATGGATTTGTCATTGAACAATGTTGACATAAAGGATGCCAAACCCTACCCAACATCATTTTTTTGAATACAATGGAATTGGATGGCAAAACTATTTGAGGAGTAAGACAAAAACATTGTGCCACAGACAAAAAAAGGATGTGGGGGGGAGAGGTGGAGACAGTGAGGGAAGACAGCACTCACTAAGGAGGCAAGGCCTCTTTCCATCATTATACCGCAAAATATCATTTGATTGGCTGCTCGGCAGCATGGGCCCCTGGTGGCTGCACAGCTCTGTCGTCGGGCTAAGGAGGGAAACAGCTTTTCACTTTTTCTGTCAAAACTAGCTTCGCACAAATGGTATCACTTTAAATGCCATGACAGTAGAAGGTGGAAGGGAGTGTGATGGGCCTAAGGGTATACATAGACCCCATATGCTAGTGACACTGATACAAGTGTAATTCTAGACTATTAGAGTGACACAGGAGATTCTTCCAACCCCTTACCACACACACACAGACACACACACACACACACACACACACGCGCAAAACCGAGAACATGAAGCAGCTGGGGGGGTTATGTGGAACAGGCTGTCATGCCATGAAAATTTAAGAAATTCTTTAACCTGGCCTTTCCTGATCCCCTCCTCCTTTGAATATTTTATAATGCCAAAATGATTTATTAACTTCAGACAGGTACTGCTCAGTAGGGCCAGGTAGAGCCATGGGGACAACAACAGGGTAAGACCCACAGGGTGCCACATCGATCAAAAGGCAGAGGGAAAAGGCTGATTTATAGCATATTTTACGAAGAATATTTCCTCTGAAATTGTTCCCTGCACTTCCCTGGAAGTAGGTTGAAGAAAAAAGTAGATCCACAAATGTACATTGGAAATATTGTTAAAGCTAATTGCTTAAAGACACAATTGTAGGATTTATTTGGTCTTGACTTCATCCAATGCAGGAATGTTTGACTGCAATCAGCTGAAGCTTGAAAACTAAAGCACACAAATCACATTTTATTAAGAGAGAAAAATAATTATATTGTAATGCATTGCTTAATAAATTGGAAAATGAAAAACAAATTAACACTTTCTTCAAATATAAGTCCTGCAGTTCAGACTAATGGCAAATTCTAAAACATTTCAAGAACAGCTTGATCGTATTTTTCAATAATCCCATCTGTTTTATTGCTTGTGATTGCCAGCGACAAAGTTTGCTCAACAATGTCACAAAGGTCACTAAGATGAGAGAAAGAAAAGAAATATGTCAATTAGACACTCAATATGTCCAAGAATAACAATTTGAAGAAGAAATAAGGGAGACTGAAAGACAGAAAATGTGACAGTTGAAGCAAAGGATCAAAACGGAGAAATGGAGAGAGAGAAAAAAAATAAAACAAAAGGATTTATCTAACCAGAGAGAGTTAGAGCCCCATGAACAAATAAATTAGAGCGAAAGTGAGAACCATCAAAAATGGAGTGAGAGTGAGGGAGCGGTGAAGCAGATAGGGCCCTTGGGAGTTAGCGAGAGAACAAAAGCGACCCTTCTGCTAATTGACTGCAGAATTAGCCCCATCTCCCCCAGAGGGACTGTGGCGAGGCAGTGGCAGATGGAGGCAGACTGGACATGAGAGCAGAAAAAAAAACTCAGCAAAACCTGCTGTGAAGTTGCCCACAATGGTGGGTCGCAACACCGCAACAAGCGCCTTGTTTAACAGGGCTTGGCCAAGCAGGGAAAAAGGCTGGGGAGGATTACAGAAGGTCAGTCAGGGTGGCTGGAGCCACTGGATGTGGCAGAGTGGAGGGGATAGGGAGTGAGGAATAGCACATGCTTTGATTTGTTTATTTTATACATGCTTGTTTTACTGTCTTTCGTTGGTATTTTTTGCACTTTTAAAAGTACAGTAGTGTTCTAAATAGTATTCCACAGCAGTACAAGAGGGATTGTACATGTGGTTAATTCCCCCTTAACTTTTTTATATTTAATTACGTTACTACCGCAAACTTTAATTTATCTTACTAGGATTTTATTTGACAGAGTAACATGGAATTGTTTCGTAGAAGGGAAGGGATATGTGTTTTTTTTACAATTTTTACAAATAAAAATCTGAATAGAATGGTAAGAGTGTGTGAGACATTTGTCAGAAAGTAAACATCATAAAGACCTGGGACATTGTGGAACATTTTAAAGCTGGATTTGATTTAAAAGCAAGCTTAAAACATCTCACAAAGCACAGTTTAATCCATCATCCACAGGTAGAAAATGGATATCAGAACTGCAATCCTACCAGTACAACACCATCCACTTCAGAGAAGTCCAAAGCTTAAACTTTGCTACAAGCCATGCAAGGAATACAGTTAAAACATGGAAACTGTGCTCTTATCAGTTTACATAAAACATGTGTTATAATGTTGCCCTCAAACTTAAAACTGAAATTAATTTATTGGGGAAGACTCAATACAATAGCGTTTGTTTTCAGTAATGTTGATGTCACTGCCTAGTGGTTCAGTAGCATTACAGTGTACTTCAAGTCATTCTTCAAGTTTTAGTATTTCGACTTGTTTTTCAAAATACCAAGAAAAAGAAAAATACAAGCTTAAAAAAAGGTCCTCAGTAATATTGCTAGTTTCCTAAAATGTAATTTCTTGAAAACAACCAGAAACATTTTATTTCTTGACTTTACACAAGTGTTGCTGTATCCCATGCAACCACAACCACAGTTGATTAGGTCAGATATACATTTACTGTGTATCGGTGGAATCACCTTTGAGGCGAGGATCTTCATTCGTTTGAAGCAACCTTTTGATTAAAGAAGGAAACAGTTAGTTCCATTTTAAATAAGAGGCAAATATTTTGTTGCGTCTAAGTCATTTTTTTAAGAATGAACACCGTACTTTTTTATCAGATGTTTAAGGATTGCTTTGAAAATTTACTGTAAATGTTTTAAGAATATTTTCTTGGATCATAACACATAACTAAAAAAAGAAAAAGAAAAAAAAAAAGAAAAACATAAACAGTCAGTCATTGAGAATAAAAGGAATTGAAAATTCAAAAAAAATATATTTATAAATTTCACCATCATTCATGTCGAGTTTCAGAGCTTTAAATAAGTTATTAAAATCAGAATCAGTAAGTCCACAGTTGCTGGGTCCCAAAAAAACTTAATAGAAATGGATGACGGCAATACAAACACATTCACACCATACCACCCTGAATAACCAAGTAACCGCTCCTACTATGAAGTTGAATTGCACTGCTCAAAGCCCCTTTTTGAAAGTGCCAAAAGCAGCCATCCCTTTTCTAGGGATTACTCTGAGGAACGTATTTACTGTCTCTCTCTCTCATATGAAGGCTGTATGGAAATCAGAGGACTACAGACACCACTCATGGGCTGTTTTGAAATTCAAAGAAGGTGGGGAGTAAAACTATATTGTCCTTTTGAGGATGCGAGAGGATGCTTTCCATTCTGCCCTGCACCATGACTGTCATAGTAATCTGATATGACAAATTCACATACAGTGGATTAGCTGCCGGTGGTGAAAGCCAGACCGGTTAATATTTGTTGATGTCGCTTTTATCCAGGAGGTCTGGTATCCCTGGGCTGTGTGATGGGGGGGAGGAAAGGAAAGGAAAGGGGAAAAAAAGAAAGGAAAGGAAAGGAAAGGAAACAGTTATGAAGAAAGGTAAGAAAATATGAGGGCTAGTGAGTCTGCTCATCACTTTGTACGCTGTCAAAATCTTTGATGTTCCTGGACTCTTGATGTCGGGGGCTATGAAAAATGCTTAGCCCAATTTAAGCCTCTTGCAAAAAAGGCCTAACAACTGTAATTAAATCATTAAATTCTTGTCTACGCTTCACAGAGCATAGAGAAAATTAACTTCCCACCAACCTCATTTTCTACTTGAACATGAAATAATTATTTTTTTTTTTCTCAAGCTCATATAATTACAAAGCTAACATCTGATAGAGTCAGCATCCAGGGGGGATTATCACATGCATGAGTATTAGACCTCATTACCAGCTTGACTGCAAAATTATTACATCTTGTAATTGGATGGCGAGATTTATACACAGATTGGCTGGGTTTCTGTAAGATTGTAATTACAAGCTTCATTGGTTTGCTACTTATCGGAACTTCACAGAGAAAACAACTGGTAAAATGAAATGAGCATTTCATTAACCTATCGCCTTATCAGGGGAAAAACCTGTGTAACGTTCATGTATGCATTAACATAAATAGGATCATTCATTCTGCCGCCAGATAGCCTGGGCTGGAGTTCTAAAAATAAATAAAAAAATAAATACATAAGGGGTGGGAAGGTAGATGGAAACAGTGAGGTGGTGCTGGTGTGCATTTCAGTGTGGCAGGAGTATGAAGGGAGGAGGTTGGTGGCAATATTCATTTATTTTGACAGAGTTTCTTTAACCTTCATAATCTTGTGTGAGACAGAGAGGAAGGATGGGGGAGGAAGGGATGGCAAGGGGGATGCAAAGGGTGAGAGAAAAAAAAGGGGAAAAATAACAATAAATTAGTTGTCTAACGTTACAAGGGATGAACTCAATATATCTATTACTTAAAGACTAACTGACTGTGAAAGTGCTCATTTCACGAGAGACGAGGCATTGAGCTGACGAGGGACTCATGGGGGCTCTGAGGTGGCTGCTCTTTACTTCTCTTCCAGCTTTCTCTCTTTCTCTCTCTTTCTGTGCCTCTGCTTTGATGTTCCTCCTTTCACCATTAACAAACTCTGGCCATGTTCCTCTCTTGCTCAAACACAACAGCAGGTGCAGATTGGATGCCCACATAAATAACCTCCTCCACACAATGACATGATGGGATCGATCCAGATTTTGATGGGTGCCGCTCCACATACAAAAGGTGTGCGTGCGAGTGTGCGTGTGTGCGTGTGTGTGTGTGTGTGTGTGTGTGCATTAAGATGAGGTGAGCAGAAAACCAATGGGGATGAGCAAGATGGGACTGGGGGGGTGGGTTGATGAGAAAGAGGGGGTAGGGTTGGTATAAAGTGGTTCAATTACAAGGCGAACACTATTTCTCTCTTCTTAACAAGAGATTTCATGGTGTGGACCAATGTTTGGCAGAAACAGCTGAGTGCCACTAATGCTAAAGCATTACACTCCCGCCAGATCAGCTGGACCCTTTTGAGATGGGAGTCAGTTGTTATTGAACCTTATTGTCCAGACTGCTTGCTTTTTCAGCTGGGATCAATGATGCTTCAGCCTAGGCGTGATGCAGAGAGCCACGCAGCAACCTGCCACTCAATCTTTGGGACACAGTCACTGGAAACATAAGAGTGAACCTGCCGTCTTTTAAGCTTCGTCGATTTAACATTGACAAGGAGTTACCCTCTACGCCTTATGGAGGCTACGGGCTATTTTTGCTTTTTTATCCAACTCACTGCACTTTAGGTGACATGGCTAAAAGATATTTTAAAGCACTTCATGCTCCTGAGATTATTTCTGCAATTAAATTTCTAAGCAATCCCTGCACTTTCCCCAATTAAATATCAACACAGTAATATTAATCCCAGATTTACTGTCCTGTCCAGGGAGAGCAGACATAAAGATCATTATTACCATGTTTTACACCTCGCTAATTGTGCATGTAGGATGAAATCAGGATACTATATTGCAATCAGAAAAGACAAAACTTTTTCAGCAACCACGATCTCAGAATCCAATGTGCATAATGTAATGTAGTGATAAATGATGTAAAAAAAAAAATAAACAGAATAGCTATTTACAGCAAAGGCAATTTCTGTCTCATCAAATATCTCATGTACTCTTATGGTGAATATGCTTCTACAGTGTCAGAAAATCCAAAATGCATAGAAACACATTGTTTATAGGCTGTATTCACAATAATAATTAAGTGATTGTACAAGTCATTCTCAAAATGGAGCTCAATGGAGTTGGGTTTCATGTTGTTCCCAGATCTAATATCTAACTTAGGCATGGTATAAGTAGCCACAAGAATTTGAGCCTTGTTTGTTGTTGTTGTTGCTGTTGGCTCAGTTTCTATGGTAAGTTTGTTGGCACTTAATTTTTTTTGTATAAGTTTTTGTTCAAAAAGCAGCGTGTTAAAATAAGGAAGCCTTTTGTCTGCTGGGGCTTATTAGCTCATTCATTTGTGTTTAACCTTCCAAGCACCTTCCAAATATTTTCAAAACAAAACGCCTGTCTTCATCTGTATCACTAAAGGCAGCCCGAACACCCCCAGATGATCTTGCGCACAGCTTGAGATGGATATTTTTAGACCAGAGTCCAGAATAGTTTGACTCTAAAGTGTCCTGCCAAGCGGAGTAGTTTCACTTCCTGCTTCTAACTTCTAAAGGGCAACAAAGAGGAAAATCTCCTAAATGAATCGGGGAAGACATCATTGGACAGTGGAATATTAGTAACTTCCTAATAATCAATCTTCTGTTCGTGAAATGCAAATTGTAATAATTTTGGTATAAATAACACTAATACCTGCACTACAATTTTTCATCACAGTACCATCACACAAGGAACATATTCAACAAGTGAAATTCCAGACCTACATCTAAATGAGAATCTCTATCAAGGCTTGAAAAATGACTTGATGGGATCTAAAATACTTTGTGGGAGACATATCACAAAAATGTTCTCTTTCTATTTTGCAAAGTATTTGAAATTTTGGTGTGATTTTGCTTGCACTTTAGAAATATGAACTACTGTGTGTAAGTTTATCACAAAAAATTAACCAAAGGTTTAAAAAAATTTGATAGTTTTGTTAGGTACCATATTGACCCAATACTAAAATGTTGATCTGTACTATAATTAATATTTTATGCTCTTCAGTTTTTGGTTCATCTTTACTCAATGTAGCCGTTTCATTATTAACTAGCTTTTAACTATTGGCTTACCAATGTTTTTGTTACAGTTAGGTTATTTGATATTAATCATTTGTAAATAGTTAAATGGTTTATCTTTTTTATTTTATTTGCTCCCATGTGACTGTGAAAAAAATCTTATTATAAAACCTTATCATAAGAAATTCAACAACTAAACTTGTTCTTTTACCATACAGTGTTGTGTGGTTAAAAAAAAAAAAAGAACAACAATGTTACACCAGTACAGTTGATCTTGGTGGACCTCTGCAAATACATTAGCTTTAGCCTGGGTAATTTCAATGTTTTTCTAAGGCTTACTTATTTGGAATAATTGTCAAAACAAAACAAAAAAATAGATTCTCTGTAATTTAGCTTAGCACAATTACATCGAAATTATCCATGCCTTATTAACACTTTTAAAAGGAAACGTTTTTCATGTTTTTTACACTCCATGTTTTTTACACTGTTTTTAGTCATTTCAAGAACTAAAAACAGTGCAAAAAAAACTTCATTTCAGATTGTATTATCCAATGCTGCCCAAACAACATCAGTCTGGAAAACTTCTCCAAATTAAGATCTGAAATGTGTTACCAGAGCATATATTCAGCTCCTGTTACTCTTACACCAGGAAATAAAATCTAGTGCAACCAATGTAGTGTTCTGTTATGTATCATAAATGTAAGAAATTTTTCTGTTATGCACTCTACAAATCAGATAGGAATTTACATCCATTTTACTACAACTAACTTGATTTGTGATTCTGCTGAGTAGGTACATGACTGAAATCTTCCATCTTTCCAGTAGCTGAATATCTCCAGGATCTGCAGCAGCCTCCTCTCACCCTGGACACAACCTCTTTCTGTCTCTCCCCTCCAGCAGAAGGTTCCGGTCCATCAGGACCAGCATGTCACACTACCACACAGCAGTCAGTCAGGTGAACTCCTACCCGGTGAATCACCCTCCCCGCCACATGCACACATACCTTCAATTGTCCGTATTCCTCCCCCATCACACTTTTTTAATGTAATGTTAATTTATATTTTTGAAATTGTGTGTAAGATTACTTTGCTTGTGCTTTGTATTTAACCTTTGCTGTGTTTGCAAGACAAATCCCTAGAACTGTAGGTGCTCTTCACTGCACCCGGCAACAGTCATTTCTGATTCTGATACTGTAAAGTGTGATCAATTTAACCTTGAAAACAGTACTTTTCAAAAGTATCAATTCCTGTTAATGTGTTCATTTTGTAATTGTAAGTTAAAACCACAAATTAATTATCCATCCATCTATCCATTTTCTGTGCACCCTTGTCCCTAATGGGGTCGGGAGTTGCTGGTGCCTATCTCCAGCTGCGTTCCGGGCGAGAGGCGGGGTNCAGGGCAACATAGAGACAAACAGGACAAACAACCATGTACACACACACTCACACCTAGGGACAATTTAGAAAGACCAATTAACCTGACAGTCATGTTTTTGGACTGTGGAACGAAGCCGGAGTACCCGGAGAAAAACCACGCATGCACAGGGAGAACATGCAAACTCCGTGCAGAAAGACCCTGGGCCAGGAATCGAACCCAGAACCTTCTTGCTGCAAGGCAACAGTGCTACCAACTGCGCCACTATTGGCGCAGTTGGTAGCAATAGATGGAATTTTCACTAGTTTCACTAGTAATAAAAAATCTAAAAAAGTGTGTGTCGTGACACGTCACATTAAAATTCAGTGTAACAAAATGCAGGGTTTTGTCACAAGTCATAATTGTGAAACATTTCTTTACACCCCATAAACAAGACACGCTTCCTACAACAAACTGCGGATAAAATATTTATGTCTCCACTCAGCAACTACAGCACATAAATGAAGAGATTTTTTTCAATTCCTTTCTAGTATTTCGGAGTGGTGTTTACAACCAATTAAACTCTCCAGGAAGTTAAACCCCACCGCAACTTAACCAGAGTCAGTCTGATCATTGATCAAGGTGATGGAAGTCCTGGTGAGAGTTAGAGGCCGTGGCGTCCTGGGGAGCGTGTCCAGCAACATAAAAACAGCAGGTTTTTATGTTGCTGGCACAATAGTTAGAACAAAGATACACCAAATCGAAAAGCAGCACAACACGATAGCACATGAAAAGAACACTCTCATTAAAATTCCATTTGTCATGCTGTCTGTTGATCATTTTATCTCCAAGTCTTTACTTCACACCATTATCAAAAGGGTATAATTTCAAAAGAATACTTCAGTGTAAAAGTTTTTTTTTTTTTTTTTCTCTCCATAGGGCCGTTCCTTAAAATTCAATTAACTCTCTTCATAAATAAATGTGGGAATTGTATCATCTGAAAGCAGATTTGCATGCTCCCATTTACTTCTTTGCCATTTCTGAAGCAGCAAATCAACATCTGAAATGGGAAAGAAACTCTTATGAATATTTTTGGAGCTTTCAAACCAATCTCTTGAGTCTTATGCGTTCAGATTTAGCATAAAATTATAGGTGGGACAAAACGAGTTATCACTGCTGTCTTTGTCCAAAGTCCTTTTTTTTTTTTTTTTTTTGTACTTCTCACACATGTATTGTGCTTAGCATACTGAAAAGTGCAGATATGCACGTCGAGTACACTTGGAGTCTGTGGCTTATGCTGCCTGCTGGCTGACTAGAATTTGATTTATTATTCATGGAGAAGTTAAATACCCAGTAATGGAATTAGTTTGTGAATTGCCAAATTGGTTAATTTGCTTATATGCAGTTTTTTGCTGTGGTGATCAAATGTCTGCTGACTTGTGCATTCCCTGCAAATCCAGATGTAACTGGTTTTAAGACAGAAGCATGCTATGATAGGTGAAATAAATACGAACCTCTGTAATAAGAAAGGTTAGAATTTATTCATCTTGAAAGCGACTGAAGTCGTCCTTGAGGTGTCTAACGGTAGCTACATACAGCTGTGCTTCTAATTCCATTTGTCCTATAAACATACTTTCATGATTATACAAATGCTAATCCTCTTAGGTGAGCAGAGCAGTAAAACACTTAGCTTAAAGCAGTTAAAACCATTTAAAGGCAACTAAAAGCTATATCCTCCTCCTCCTCCTCTCGCTGCATCCCTCAGTGTTTCTGTCTTCTTGGCTAGCTAGCTATTCATTAGCTCCAGCCCCTATGGCAATGAGAGTCTTTAACCTCCATTAGATCTAATGTTGATATGTTTCCCCAGCAAAGAGCCAAAACAATTAACACCCCTTCTCACATTTCTTTCCCCTCGGCCCTTAACCACATCAGAATCTGGGCCCACCCGTTCATTACCCACCCTCCAGAATGCCCCTGGGAGGAGAGAAGTCAGATCCTCGGCTGTTGTCGTTTGTATGGTATGCAGTTTGAAACCAGAAGCAGTTGAAACAAACTTGTCAACAATAGTAATTCAGTCCACAACATTGCAGCAGTGTGATAGAAACGGTTTTCACTTTCTTCTAAGTGACACATCTCGACAGTTTGAAGTATTACTTATTTTTGCCTGTTGTAACAACAAATCAATAATTAAAAGAATCTCTTTGAACCAAGTAAAAAGGGTGTGTGTGTGTGTGTGTGTGTGTGTGTGTGTGTGTGTGTGCGTGTGTGTGTGTGTGTGTGGGTGTGTGTGTGTGTGTGTGCGTGTGTGTGGAATGGATGGGAGAAGTTAATTACATACATCATGTGACAAACCAACAGATTTTCATACTGAAAAGACAGCAATAAAAAAACAGAGCTGAGATTTAGTTATTTTGAAAGTCATAAATTAATCTTAATTTTTGAGTCAGGTCCCATGTCAGGATATAAAAAGTCCCAAACTGAGTCTAAGACCAATAATGTCAAAGTCCCGTTTCTTAAACTTTGAATTGTAATCCTTAACTAAATACCCTAATATTTTTAGTTTCCAAAAATTTTAAAAGGTGACTTTATGGTTGTAATTATTTAGCAGAACAAACGTTGAACTGAACTTCAAAACTTTGCTGATGCTGCAGTGTCTGTCCTAAATGTGAGCTCATTGCAAAATGTAATGGTTAAATGCTTTTGTTTTTTTACAGTATTTTATGTATGTTTCATTAACAATTGTCAAAGTACATTCTCTATATTGCTATTGTTACTTTTGGTGAGACTACTTATGGATGCCGAAACATTTTTATTTGAACTGCCTAAACGTACAGCAAGCCAGTTTCGGAAGCATAAACCTGATTTTTGTTAAAGAGTTGATGACAGAGTTGATGAATCAAATAAGTTGCATTTTTAGGGTCTATCTACATTTCCTTTTGGAGAACTCCATAAAATGAGGGCTAAACCGGAAGTGGAGGAAATACTATATCTCTACTGCATCCCATTCAACCTTCAGTGGATTCTGCCAGCACTTTGGCTTTTGGTCTAAAAGAAGGACCTAAAGAGTGAAACCAAACACGTCCACTGCAGGTCTATTTTATAACAGGAACACCCAACATCCAAGAGTCAGTTGTTGAGCCTTCAAATGCATTTATTGCGAATAACTTCAGAAATTAATAAATGCTAACTTTTTGCAACAATTTTTGATGCACTATATCCATCACATTACATACATACAAGATTTCTTTCGCTGACAATACAACAAATAAACCATTTATTTGGCAAAAACATTTTGTTTCTTAAAAAAATATTTTATGGCTGGATGTTCTTACTTTAACATATTTATTTAAACTTGCTCAGCAATTATAGTGATGATGTACTATTTTGGACACACTCATTACAGATCCAAAATCATACATATTTAACAGTATAAATCAATCCATAGGCTTGTATTTGAAGAACTGTGTAGCAGAACTCAACTCCTGGAAATCTTATGGCAAGGACTGGAGCTCAGAAAAAGATTCTGTTGCAGAACTGATGAATAACACCCAACTATTTAGCTATTAAGTGCAAAACATCTTGCCCTTTTTGGACATAGAGTATGGCTCTTTTATTATCCAGGAAATTCCTAATTTCCTTACCTATAGGTGTGGTGCAGTTGTCTATGTATCAAATATCTCACAGTAACACCAGTGGTCCTTTAACTCACAGCAGAATAGCTCAGTTGCTCTAATGCAGTTCAGCGAGTACAAGAGGACCAATGTGTGAATGCCAGTATGTCCTCGAGAGAGATAACATAGAAAGAGTTTGAGATGATCCAGGAATATTATTGATATTCATCTAATCTCTTCCCCTACAGAGGAAAATGAAAAAAAGAAGAGTTTTGGTCTCAACACTTAATTTTGATAATCTGCGAAAGAAAAAAGGTACAAAAGGAACATTCTGCAGATTCTTAACCTTTCTTCAACTTTGGCACTCCCAGAGGCAGGAAAGGAGTATCTTTCACCACAGTTATTAGTTCACAGAGACACCCCTGACCTCTGCCGTGGTAGCCAACTGTCAACATAACCCATGTTATTGTAATGCAGGTTCACTCTCTTTGACTTCTGCTGGTCTACCTGTTGGCGAGGATCCTGCATACCTGAGCTTGTATGTATACTGCAGATTTTAATTAAACTACACCAAGCTACACTGTCATGACCCCTACCGCCGTTGTTTTAAAACATTCTATAGAACAGAGACCTTGTATGTTAAAAGACCATGAAATATTACAAGGAACCTTCAGCAAATTGCTACCGTTGTCATTATAATGAACCTATTTATTTAAGAGAATTGTGTCTTGGCTGTAAACCAGCTATTATCTTCACATGTTTATGGTACTTGATGAATTTCACTACACTTTTAAAGATGCTATCCATTGGGGTTTTTTTATCTTTTCAAAAACAGATGTAGTTGGAAAATACAGTTTGAAAATGGATTTTAACAGCAGGATTTCACAAAGTGCAAAGTTTTTTAAAGAACCATGCTAAAAAAGGAAAGCTAGCAATTCTTCTTTGTGTGTCTTTCACTTGACATCGCAGAGGAAGCCTGATGTACAAGTTTACTAATCAGATGCCTATTTCCCCCAAAACCAATAGGGGGCCCCCAGCGCTTGACTTTTCTGAACACTTACATTATATGCAAAGTATGGGCCTACTTTTAAATGTGCTATGATAACTCTGGATTCTAAGTGGTTTCATTTGTATATGAAAAGTTATTTTGTGTTTAAACCTAACGTACTGTTATTGATATCCATGTAAAAGAAGTAGATGACTGGAAAGAGCTCATAACTACTAGTAGTACTTCTTAGTATGTTGTCCCACAACTCAGCAATTTACAAGCCACTGAATAAATGTGCTGTCTTTTTCTCAACTCTACCGAAAATGCTTTGAAAAACTGTACTCTTTTACCCAGCTCGAAACAGAAAATTAACCCCATCCCTCCAACTTATTTAAACCCCTGGCCTTCCAACAATATGTTATCTTATCAGATTTGATTGAATAAAAATGCATTAATTGTTAGAATTTGTACGTTATTATCAAGCAGGTTGTGTTAAATGCACACTGCACAACAAATCAAAGACTGACAATGTCAAACAGGGGCCAGTGGTGCTGTAGTGACTGGTGGTTGATTGTGGTTTTAGTTGGAACTCTTAAATAAAATTCTGCTCAAGGCCCCGTGCAACCTGTCACTGCCACAGTATGATTGTTTATTGTGCATTTTCAACCTAGGCAACTCAGATAAAGGAAAAATAAAATGTCATTTAAAATATGTGAGTGCAGAATTTTAATGCGATTTTATTCCGGAACACACACGTTTTTAAATTATATATATATAAACACTTATCCACTACCTGGGTGTTATTACAATGTGGCTATTAGGGCATAGCGGCTTATGAAGAGCCTCCTGTAGATTAACATGATAAAACTATCTGATAAGAAAACCTCGGGGATTTCATTTCTTTTCCTTTTTTTCTGATTTCCTTATTTATTTATTTATTTATTTTTTTAAACAAGAGGAGGAGAGGATTCAATAATCGTTGAAACGGCGTGCACGGGAGCGTGTGCGCGCACGCTGGAAGCAGAGAGCGGGGATGCAGACCGTGAGGGTCCATCTGTCCCATGGCGATGTGGATGGATTTGAGTTTTATTGTTCTTTTTAACAGTTTTTTTTTTTTTTTCTTTTTTTTTTTCGGACTGAGTGGAAATTAGACAAAGTTTCTGAACTGTTTGTTTGTTTCTTTCTTTCTGGGTTGAAAGTTGAGAGCTGGGGTTGAATAAATGTTGAAAACTTAACAAGTATCGGGTATGTCTCGTGTCAATATTTACACAACCCTATTTATTCATTTTATGTAAAATGATTTGCCTTCACAAATTTCTATTATTACTAACAATCATATTAGTAGTATTATTGTGATCATCTATTTCTCTTCGTTTCATCATTTCTGCTCAATTTCCGTTTAGAGATAATTCTAGTCTCCTCACTTCCTTCCACCACAGCCATCATATTCAGCCCCCCCGGACGCCCCTCCCGCACATATTTCCAGCGGGTTATCACTATTGCCATTCCTCCCCTTCCTTTCTTGATGTGCTACCCAGATTACCATCAGTGCCCCTCAGATATTTTTTAACAGATCTTCGACGCTCGGCAATATCCACTTGGAGCCATCTGGTGCTGATCAGAATCTGACTGACTTCTCGGGCTTCAGTCGTTAAAGGCATTAAATCTAGATGTACAGAACAGCGCCTTTGACTCGGGAGGTGGGTG